>VZTZ01036314.1:443943-598795 GCA_013400955.1 Drymodes brunneopygia
TTTTTATTTTATTTTTATTTATTTCTGTTCTAGGGAACTGCTGAAGGAAAGAAAAAAAAAAGCACCCTTTGTAGCTGTCTTTTTGAATACATTTTACTGATGGAGAGTGTTGAGGAGAATTTCAGGGATCATGTTAACTCCTTTTCTTTCACTCTGCCTTTGTGTGTGTGTGTGTGTGTTACTGACTGAAACATTGTGATTTCTAAATGGTGCAAATTCCCACCACTTACTTCAAAGGGCACAGGTTTTTGTTGTTTGGGTGTTCTTGTTTCAGCAAGATGTATGTTGTGGTTTTTTTANAGGACGTTATCTCATTGCCTGTTTTTGGCCTCCAGGTTTACAGTGTAATGCTTGCTTTACGTTCCTCACTAGATAATCTCTGCTGTGCAGTCTGAAATTCCTGGCTGCAAGCTAAGTTCATTTTTAAGACAACTTCTCTAAGGACACCTTGACACTACAGCTTTTACTTCAGCAGCCTTTTCAGAGAGCCTTCTGATTTTGCCTGTAAGGCAGATGTTTTTACCAGTCATTGCATCAAGCATCTGTAACTATAGCAAGGTAGCTAATCTTTTCAGGCAATGAAAATACCATTTTAATAGTGTTCTGGACCACAATTTTACTTACTAAGTGGTGCTCAGTGTGGGATTTTTCCCAGCCTCCCTGAAACCTCTGTTTTCCTCTGGCTTAGTCTTATTTTTTTTTTCCTCCCTTTTTTTCATCTCTACTTTTTCAGGCCCACTCCCATGCAAGGGAGTTACTGCTGCATCTGTGATGGGCGTTCCCACTGTAGTCAATGGAGCTCTTCTGTTGGCTTCCCTGTGGGAGGAGGATGCTCAAGAATCTCAGATGTGGTATGTTCTGAAAAGAAGCTCCAGAATCTCAGATGTGGTATCTTTTCAAAAACATTCCCCTGCTTCAGCATTAAGTTCCTAGTGATTGTTTTGTAACATCTTTGCCAGAAGTGGCATTTCAGGCCGAACAAAGCAATGAACACAGATGAAGAGTAGAAATCTGTATACACTTCTAAAATGTATTTGTGAAAACAGTCCAGAATTAAAATCAAGACACTTTTGTTTGAGGCTTGACAGCTTTCAGTTTCAAGGGTCATGAAATAGACACCATTCTGAAGAAAGCTAGGAAGAGTTTGGCAGCTGTCCCAGTTAGGCAATATGAAGTTGTAGATTTCATTTAAATGCCTAAGAGTAATAAACCTTTACAGAGCATCCACTGGTGCTTGCTCTGCCAGGATTTTTGAAAATTAGTTTTTTAAACCATGTTATTCAACATGTGAGTAATTACACAGGAATTATTTCAGTGGCTACAAACCTAATGCTTCAGGGGCCTGTAGCACAACTCCAATTCAGTGCAGTGGGTACCTGTCAGGGAACAGCTTTGAAATATTATGCACAGTGTTTCGAGCAGGTTGGATTATAGCTTGGCTACTATTAATTGTTAGAGCTTTACTGATTTGATTGCAGTTGCATTGATTTATATCAGGTAAAGTCATTGATTTTGAACTTTGGAACAGAGCTGTGCATTTCTAAAACTTAGAGCAAAGTGTCATAAATACAAAGAACCAACATGAGTGTTTCTTACAGCAATGCAAAGTTAAAATGACGTGGAATAGGACTGTCTGTGCTTTTGTAGAAGTGGTGCTTAAAATTTAGCCATGACTTGCCCTGCTGCAAAGTCCTGCTCAAAGGTGCCAGTGTTGCACAGCACTGAAAAGAGGTCTAGGCTAAACCTGACCCTTTTCGGTAAGACTCTTAGTGGTTTTATACCAATGACAAGTAATGACAAGTTTGTAAAAGTCATTGCATGCTGTGTATGTGAGGTTTTATAGTAAGTCCCTTTCCCACTCCTTGGGAACCAGGAATCTGCTTACAGAGGTGAGGGTACTGCATCAACGAACACTGTTTAAAGTTCAGGGAGTAGGAACATTCTGACTAATGCAGTCTTAGAGCATCTGTTTATTATGTGCAGGCACATATATGGACGTATAAATACCATGATTTGGGGAACAGACACAGTTCTGATCTTTTTGTCAAACTTAGGGAAGTGAGAAAAAATTTTGGTTTTAAGTGCAATCTGAGAATTGCACCTATACCCAAAACATACATACCCACATCTGTATGTCTGTGTGTGTGCATGCATAGGCTTTGTTTGTGAAATGGTGGTGCTGATGCATAGAGTTGTTTGGGTTTGTTTTTTAGTTGTCTTGCTGGAAAGAGACTCCCTATTTATTTTCTGGTTGCTTTTTGTTAGGTGCAGTAATGGACAATAACTTGTGCATGGGCTTGCAGTTCTAAAATTTTGACTGAGTTGCTTGGTTAGTAGTCCAACACTGAAATAGAACAGCCACATTTTCAGATGTGTTGAACAACCACATGTTTTATCAGAGTCAGTGCTGGTCCTTGCTTATTTGTTGTAGCAGGCTTTTTCCATTCTGAAGTTGCTGATCCCAAGCCTGCCTTAATGAGATTTTTTTCATTGCCCTCACAGTGAGGAAGAGAAGCTTCGCTGTGTTGCAGAAGTGCTGTTTGCAGCATGCTCAGGGATGTCAACATTGTCCTTCAAGCAAGGAGTAAGGGGCGTGTTAGCTACAAGTATGCTGCCTGACTTTGGGCAGGCCTAAGTTAGATGGGGAAAGTAGCTCAGGAGAGCCCAGCACTGGGAGCTGCTGGGCTGTTAACTTTTTTTTTGGTGCTAAAGCCCGGTGTGTTGTGTTGGAGGACACAGGAGACAAGGGAAGCCTTAAGGAGAAGCAGCGCCCGTGTTGTGTTTGATCGGTGGGTCTCTGTTTGCCAGCCCTGCAGAGGCACTTCCCTGCCTTGCTCTTCAGTGTCGCAAACCAAGCCTTGGCTTAAGCCCGTGAGAATAGGGGAGGGACCCAAGCCCGGTTTTTGATGTTCTGCTTGGGTGGGTACCTTGAATACTCAAATGCATTCCAGTGACAGCTGACCCCGTAAGGAGATTTTTCAATAGCTCTCTGGATTTTTTTCTTTTTTCTCTCCTTTCCTTGGTTCCCCCCTAGTTTTGTTTTANGTGTGTGTGTGTGTGTTACTGACTGAAACATTGTGATTTCTAAATGGTGCAAATTCCCACCACTTACTTCAAAGGGCACAGGTTTTTGTTGTTTGGGTGTTCTTGTTTCAGCAAGATGTATGTTGTGGTTTTTTTACCCATATGTGCTATGTAATGTGAATCCTTACTTGCCACTTTTGTTGCCTGCGTTCTTTTGCATTTTTGGTTTGGTGGGTTTTTTTTTTTTTTTTTGATCTTCCTCCTTTTTTCCCCTGCATTTACAAAAGACTTTTGGATTCTATACTGAATGATTTTTTAATGTGAAGTCTATCTGTAGGTACACAGTACTGGTGTAATCCTGTAGTAGATGACTTATCCAGAGTAACCAGAGAACAGCCATTCTTGTTTCCAGCATACCACAGATTTCTATATTGGACATTATGTCTCAGCTAAAGCTTATTGGAACTGTGTGTGTAGTCTAAAATGTCATTCCTTTGGATTTTGGATATTGCAATCACAGGCCGTAATAGTTTGAAAATTTGATGTATGTATCCCACTTACTTCCGAGGGAAATAATGATGTGACTACTGCACTTGCAATTCCCACAACACAGACTTCTTGAAGAAAATGTCATTTTGGATTATATTTAATGGATGCAGGTGTGTGGAATGTCTGTGTGTCTTTTTTTTTTTTAAGAGGACAGTAATGTTACAATTGCTGCTTTATTTGGCACAACTCCAAAACAAGATATACCTCCTTGAGTAAAATTCTTCTGATAGGTATTTGAAATGTACCAATTATGCTGCATAGAGGGATAACTTGTGACCTTCTGACAAGGGATCCACAATTACAATCATAATGCACTTTATAGATCTCCTTAAGTAGGTCACCAATTTGCAATGAGTCTTTCTAAAGTCTGTGTGAGGCCTTTTGATTGCACGAGTGGGGAGCCCTGTTCTGTACAACATCACTGATTTTCAAAAGGGAGGCTGAAATCACAGAATCACAGGATGGATAAGGAAGAGACCACACTGGGTCATCTGATCCAACCTCCCTACTGATGCAGGATCATCCTAGAGCACATTGCACAGGTTTGCATCCAGACTGTCCTTGAATATCTCCAGTCAGGGAGACTACAGTCTTTTTTGGGCAATGTGTTCCAGTGCTTGGTCACCCTCACAGTGAAAAAAGTTCTTCCTCATGTTCAGGTGGAACTTCCTGTGCCTCAGTTTCTGCCAGTTGCATCTTATCCTTTTGCTTGGCACCACTGAGAAGAGCCTGGAAACATATTCTTGTCACCTCCCTCCAGACACTCAGACATTGTTGAGGTCCCTTCTCAGCCATCTCTTCTCAAGGCTGAACAGGCCCAGCTCTCCTAGCCTGTTACTTTTATCTCAGTTAGAGAAACATAATCATGGAACCATAGGATGGTTTGGGTTGGAAGGGACCTTAAAGATCATGTTGTTCCAAACCCCTGCCATGGGTAGGGATACCTCCCAGTTGGACCAGGTTCCTCAATGCCTCATCCAACCTGGCCTTGAATGCTCACTGCCTGGGCTTCTCTGGGCAACCTGTGCCAGTGCCTCACAATCCTCACAGTAAATAATTTCTTCCATAAATGTTTCAGTCCCTTAATGCTCTAGGCCCTCATCATCTTTCTTGGCCTCCACTGGCCGCACTCCAGCAGCTCCATGCCTGTTGTCCAGAGGAGCCCAGAACTGGACACAGCACTCCAGATGTCCCTCACCAGGGCTGAGTAGAGGGGTAGGATCACCTCCCTCGACCTGGTGTCAATGCTCTTCCTAATGCACCCCGGGACACCATTGGCCTTCTTGGCCACCCGAGCACAGCTGGCCCATGGGTCGCTTGTTGTCCACCAGAACCTCCAGGTCCTTTTCTACAGAGCTGCTTTCCAGCAGGTCAGCCCCCAGTCTGTGCTGGTGCTTGGGTTGTTCTTCCACAGGTGCAGGACCCTGCATTTGCCTTTGCTGAATTTCAGATGATTTCTGCTGAAGGGCTGCACATCTCTCTGGGGTGTTGGCCACTCCTCCCAGCCATGTGTCATCAGTGAACTTGCTGAGGAGGCATCTGCCCCTTTGTCCAAGTCACTGATTAACCGGGCCTGGTATTGAACCGTGGGGGACAGCACCAGAGACAGGCCTCTGAATGAACCCTGCGCAGATTAGAGCCCTCTGGGACCTGCAGTGCAGCCATTTCTCAATCCACCTCACTGCCCCCTCACCCAGTCCACACATCCTGAGCTTGTCTGTGAGGATGTTGTGAGATTTAGTGTCTAAAGCCCTGCTGATGTCGAGGTAGACAATATCCACTGCAACAAGGGAATGATACCTATGTAAGTATCCTTGTTTTGGTTGGAAATACCGGCACACATCACTGAGCACATGGGGATATTTCCAACTGAGCAGCCCTGTGTTTGCAGTTGGAGCTGAGACCTTGGGTGAAACTTGAGATGTTTGAAACTCATAGGAAGATGTTTGCCAATAGACTCAAGGAGTTGTTTATGCCTGCCTTAACTAAGTTGCAATTTTCCTGTTCGGGGGGAGAATCTGGACCTCTTCAGTGTCTGCAGGGATGTTTTTGACAGTAAAAATATATCTCAGAGCTTCCTCTCTGTTTATTTGTCTTAAGATTTGGGAGCAGCAGATGGGGGGTTGTCTTCTCCAATGCCTTTATGCTTGGTTGCTCCCTCATCCCGAGCAAGCAAAGGGCAGCCCAGCATAACCTATGAGCCAGGCTGCAAGGGTGAGGATGCCAGCTTTTGTTTGACCCTTTTCAAGCTGCAGGCTTGAGCACAGCAAGAGCCCACAGTTATCCCAAGTTCACGTAATTTAGGGGCAAAGCCTATTTCAGCAGTTGTCATTGTGGTAAAGCTGAAGACTTAAAAGCATACATGAAAAATTATTAATCAAGTAATAGGTAAGTTAGTGAAGAGTACCTTTTAAGTCTGGTCTTCAGCAATACAGATATATTTTGCAGTAGTTTTAACATAATGCTGGGGTTTTGAGCTGGTTCTTCTTACTACAGTAAAATAAAGGGCAAAGTGTATTTTGGCCTAGAGGTGCCAAGTCCACTCCCAATTTCTAACTCAAAATAGGTCTGTGCCGTGCTGCAATAGGAGCTATAGTTAAACGTCAAGCAGATAATCGCATTTTGGGTTTTTTTTTCCTGCAAATCACTTTTCCTTTTATGCCATAGACATTTGTGTGGATGATTCCTTGTTGACCACAAAGATGTGGTTTTTGTTTCTTTCCTTTATGTCCTCTATTGAATTAGCAGAGTTATGCAGTTTTGTGTGTTGCACTTGGGTGGGATGCTGCAGTGATTTAATTAAAAATGAAAGAGAGATGTCTTCATTTTAAGGAAAACTATGGCTAAGTGGTGAGAGTAAGCAGGTCTAGCCATTACCAGAAGCCCTAATTAGAAGAAATCCCATGTACGGTTGACCTTGACTATTGAGACAACCCTCAAAGAAGAAAGAGCACAAAAAATTAGTATGCTGCCAGCACTGCACTTTTATTATTTGACGTTATTAAGCAAACTCGGTGTGTATTTCTTTTTTGAAGCGTTTGATTAAATGTGTGATCTTATCTTGGTGAAATGGCCTGCTGGGCTGCAGACAGTGGTGTTCAGAAATGAAATTTGTTTAGAGCCTCTGAACAGACATTTATTCACTGAGACCTTCCTTGAATAATAGATGTGACAGTGAGACAGCTGTGCAATGTGTTCTGGGGGTTGGGTTTTTTTTTTTTTGGTTGTAGGGTGTTGCAGTGTGATTGGGGAGAGAAGGTAATGCAAGAGCACAGGTCTGAGAATAGGATGTAGGGAAATTAGGTTGCAGATTCAGGCCCTAGTTCTGCTGAGAATTATTTTCAGATCAAGCTTTACATGCTTCAGGACTTCCCTGTTGGCATATGGTTTGGCATATCAAGTGATGCTCGTACATATCTATGTATCAATAGTCTTATCCTTTAGCTAGAGCTTTTAGATGCTTAAATTTTGTGGCAGTAAAACAATCAAAACCCACCAAACACAAATCCCCAAGCAGGGATTTGACTCCTGTGGTCAGTGCTGATGCAGTTGATGGTAGTTGACTCCTGTGAACAGTGCTGATGTCCTTAAGCAGTTCTGGGTTTTATAATAGTTCCAAATATGTGAGACTAAGGAAGGGAGGTTTCACCACAGGGTGTTTAGCCTCCTATATTGTGTCCAACAACTAGGAAATGTGAAGTGTGGGTAAATATTCTTGTCTTCCTTGTTTTTATCATCAGTGTGCTGGTTTTGGCTGGGCTAGAATTAATGTTCTTCATAGTAGTTGGCATGGGACTTTGTTTGGGATTTGTGCTGGAAATAGTGTGGGTAATTCAGGGGTATTTTGGTCACAGCTGAGCAGCTCTTGTACAGTGTCAGGGCCTCTTATGCCTCTCACCCCATCCCACCAGTGAGGAGGCTGGGGGTGCACAAGGACCTGGGAGTGAAACACAGCCATGACAGCTCATCCCAGCTGACCAAGGGATTTTCCATCCCATATGGCATCATGCTCAGCATATAGAGCTGGGGGAAGATGAAGGAAGTGGACATTTGTTGTCTTTTTGTCTTCCCAAGTAACCACTGTGTGTGATGGAGTACTGCTTACTTGGGTATGGCTGAACATCTCTCCACCCATGGGAAGCAGCGAATAAATTCCTTGTTTTGCTCTGCTTGCCTGCACGGCTTTTGCTTTACCTATTAAACTGCCCTTATCTCAACCCATGAGTGTTCTCACTTTTTAGTGTGATTCTCTCCCCCATTTTGTTGTGGGGAGTGAGCAAGCAGCTCTGTGGGGTTTGGTTGCCAGCTGGAATTAAACCATGACAATTGAAAGCACAGTGCTTTTTCATTGGGCTCAGCTACTGTGGAACCCTTCACCAGGGAAAAAATATTCCAGAGGAGCTTCCAAATTTGTAACATTATTGGACATACTGTGGTATATATCTGTTTTTCCAACAAAACAGTCGACTTCATTTTAGTTTTTCATACAACTCATAGGGATAAAAATTCACTGAACATGTGAACTGCACAGGTTTTTCACATGCTGACACACAACTGCATTGCTCTGCTGCCAAACTGTGTTTTGATCAATCCCCATGTGCCCCACTGCTTCCCTGCATCATACAGCAGCTGTCTTTACATCAGGTTAAGTGTGATTAAGTGATTCCTCCTTCTAGAGGTAAACCCAGAACCTTTCCTTACAGAAGTTCAGAGAAAACCTGAGCTCCATGCCTTAATGATATCCTGAGATGCCAACTTATGAGGCCTCCAGTGTCTGATGCTCCAGCTGCTCGCCTTGCCATGTCTTTGGTTAAGAGGATTGTTTTTCCTAGGAGCTGGACAGCTCTCAGGACTTTCTAATGACTTTTAATTATGAATATATTTTTTTGTCCTAGTGCATAGCTTATCCCACCAGATGCCAAATGCAGATTTGTGAGGCTGGATGTAAAGTACAGGAATTCATGTGTCTGTGAGCCCCACAAATTTTGCCATGATGTTTGCCTGAGCTTCAGGGATAATTTCTCCTTGCAAAGTGGTTTGCGTATATGGTACACTGAGGAGGAATATGGCCTGTAAGCATGTATCTTGCCATCATATTTTAAGGGGCTCTTCCATACTTTTGTAGCTGGTTATGAGTTGTCTTTTTAGCAGAGACTGCAAGCCCAGAGCTATGGGTCAAAGAACAGCAGACATGATCATTTTGAGCATCCTAGATGGTGTCCTCAGGGCTGGCTTGGTGCTGAGGGTGGTGAAATCGTCATCCTGTGATGGTGGTGAACAAAGAGGAAAGGTGAGGGCAAGGAGAGCTGGGTTTTAAACTATTTTACTGGCTGCACAAGGATGCAGTGTTCCTGGCTCTGGCTTGAGCTCAGTGAGGTGCTCAGGCAAGTCTTATTTCATCTGGGTCCCTGCATGGAAGCTAGGTTATGATCCAGCCTTAAAAAAATCCCTAAACATTCAAAAATGGTCCTTTCTGGAGATGAAATTTACATATGAAAGCACAGCTGGAAACCTAATGGTCCCATTATGTTCTCCTTAAGCTAGAAGTCAGACAGGAAAAGGAAGATGGAAAATTCACTGGACTTATGTCTACTTGACATCTGCTCTTCTATAGAACTAACTTGGTCCAAGTAACTCCATATCTGTCTGTTCCTGAGCTGAGTCTGATAATTTGTTTCTGAATTGGGAATGACAGCTTGTTGTAATATTTAAAATTTTTGGGTTTTTTTTCTGTAAGTGCTGCAGAGCTACAGCATTTCACCTAATTTTGACCTTTCAGTGGGACTCAAAAATGAGTCAAAAAATCCACTGCAGATAAATTTCTAGGGTGGCTGTTTAAAAAAGGGAGGTGTCATTCTTTACTAGCATTTTGTTGCTTCTAAAGCTAAGCTGTTTTTTAAAATTAAAATACAAGTTGCTTGCCGCATGTGCTGGGTGTGCTGGTTGGGTTGTGAAGGCACCAGTGGTGCTTCCATCCTGAGAGATGTGGTGGCCCTTGGCGCAAAGGTGCATGGGAGCAGGAGGTGTTTTATAGTCCCTTTTCCCTGTCTGGAAGTCACCTGTGCAGAACTTGAGGACTCTGTACAATTGTATGGACTTGGAGGCTGAAGGTCCCAGATGTGCCAGCATTCTTAGTGGCAAAAACTAATTCTAGGTTAATGCCACAAGGAAGGGAAAGTTCCTCCTTAGAGCTCAGGGGAACCCCCTTTGCCAGATGTTACAAAACCTGTGAGAAGGGGATAGTGCCCATGTTGGATGCAGCACACGGTGTCCAGCTGTAGTGCATCCTAATTATTCCACTTGGCAACATTTCTTGCTTTCTGCTCCTGTTGAATTTTTGCCTAATTTTGCCTAATATGTGTTAGGGAGTAAGGGTCTAATGACAGCCATACAGTTAAACCTGTGTGTGTATGCAGTAATAAGGTTCAAATGTTGCTGTGTAATTATGTTAAGTTTCCAGCCTCCTTACTAATTTTCTGTTGATTGAGGGAGAAAGGAGGATCCTTTTGTGTCCTGGCAGGTATCTTCCAGCGAAGCAGGGGCTGATTCCTGGCTACTCCAGCTTTTTCCTAGCAGGATGCTGACTCCATTTTCTTTAGTTTCACCACTTCCATTTCCACACACATTGTCAGTCATCCAGGGGGTATGTAAAGATGATCAGTGTGTATCTACTGGTGCTGTTGTAACACAGAGCAATTATTTAAATGAATCAAGAAGACATCGTTCATGAACAGGATGGGATAAAATAATGCTTCGTTTAATGCAGGTCTGTGGTCTTAGTATTGAGATTTCAGCTGCTGGCAAGGCACTTCATCATCTGGGGAGACCTGCAGGGAGCCACAAATAAATCATGTTGTGAAATCTTGATGTAGCCTTGCAATGCTTGCCCTTTGGTGTTCAGCTCTAGGTGCTGATATCACATCATGGCAAAAATGGGATCAGCTTGTGCCAAAGAAGGAGGATGAGCAGATAGCTTTGTGATTGCCTCAGTTTTCTGGATTCAGTGAGAGATTATGAAGGGATGGATGGGCCTTTTTTTTTTGTTTTTCTCCTTTCCTTTTGAGTTTTTTCCACCACCTTGCTGATCAGTTCTTATCTTATTTACATTTTAGGATATCAGACCAATGAAAAATGTATTTCCTGTTTTTTCATGTTGGTATGATTTTGTTGTCCTTGTCTCTATACTGTTCTTGTCACGTAAGGGTATAGTAAAGAGACAGTTTCTGTTTTTAAACTGAGAAGAAGCTGTCTCTCCCTTATTAATTTGGATTTGGCCAATGCGCTGAAATCTTCAGAGTGATATGGAAATGTCCCTTAGTTTGCATGCTTGGATGAAGGCCAGATGAGCTTTTCTTGTGTGGGCTTGCTTTGTTTGTTTTCCTCAAAAACTCTGTTGATTCAGGCCAGTTGCTGCTGATGCAGTCTTTGGATATAGTGTTGGTAGCTAATTAAAAATAACCTCTAATTGAGAGCTGAATGTTGTGGACTTGAATTTTCCTGCACATTAGTCATGTAAGAGGTTGCCTGGAAAAGTAAAGGGTGAATCAGCTTGAGGAGGCTTGCAAATATCTGCTTCATTCAATGTGGAGACGCATTTGAAAAGTAATCTAGTGGTGACTCATAATATTGCTAAAATACGGGGGAAATGAAAGTTTCTTTAAAAAGTACAATGTCTTGTCACTTTGTTTTACCCATACCTAATAACTTAGAGGTTATTATGCACCTCTTACGTATTATATGCATATTATGTAATGATTAACAGGCCTGTTGCCTGCAGGTCGAGGCAGCAGAAGTATTGAGTTCAGTTGTACAGGTGTGACAGGGTGTAATCCTCTCGTGCCCCATGATTCGTCTGCTGAACTTCCCTCAGTCCCCCTGCTGACCCTTATGGTTTCATGTGTTTTCTCTTTGGACAGTTCTAAGTATGTCACTGATTAAAAATGATATTTAAACACTCCAGTGGGAAGTTGCATGTATAGAGTAACTTCACCAAAACGACGATGTGCCAAAACCTGTGAATTTTGGAGATACCTTAGAAGTTGTTGC
Organism: Drymodes brunneopygia; assembly: GCA_013400955.1. NCBI lineage: Eukaryota > Metazoa > Chordata > Aves > Passeriformes > Petroicidae > Drymodes > Drymodes brunneopygia. Next base: position 455,563 of record VZTZ01036314.1, read on the forward strand.
TGTTCCAGAAATAATGCCTGTTATACCTTGGATATGAAAGGAATAAAGATACAAAACCTTTTTTTTTTTTGATAATTATTGCTTTATGCAAAAATAGTGTTTGGTGCTTGGATCCTGCTTGTGTATATTTTTATAATACAAATGTTTAGCTTTTTCTTACAACTAACCTTGGCTCCAAACTGCTTGAGCTTCTGCTGGCTGCTTTTCGATGAGTATGGCACTCTTGCAACTACGCCCTTTTCTCTTCCTGAACAAAATTATTTGAGCTGGTCAAATATCTAGAAAAACATCCCAGTGAACAGCCTGCCTTGCTCTCCTTGTCCTGCCCAGACACTGAGTTGGGCTGAGCTGCAATGAGCGAGATGCTGCTGCAGCTGCGGAGCATCCACTGGGACACGTTTGGTGGTCGGTCAGCTGGTCACTGCTGTAGGCAGTGAATAAGTCTGGTGTGGTGAACAGGCTCATTAGCAAGCTTTTATTGCAGTGCTGAAGTGTGGTGGACAGGAAGTGGGTATTGTTCTGGCTTGTTTGAATAGCTAATTGGTATTTTTATAATTTTAGTCCTTTATTCTGCATCCCACTGTTGCCGTGGGATTAGCGTGTCTGGCTTTTGTGGTCTTTTGTTTTGATTTTGGCGTTTTTTTTGGGTGGGCTTTTGTGTGGGTTTGTTTTTTTGGGATTTTTGGTTGGTTTTTGTGTGGGTTTTTCGTTGTTGTTTTTGGTTGGTTTGTTAAAGGCAGAAAGATGAGATAGGTTTTGTTTATCTGGTCCAACTGAGATGTCTGTATGTGAGCTAATCATCTAAACTAATGGAAATGAGGCAGGCACTTTTGAGGCATGATTCCTTTCCTTCTCATGTAGACCTTTAAAATGTGTCAGATGCATCGCATCCTAAAAAGCTTATTTCTCTTCACTGACTGTAAAGGGAGCCTAAGGTGCCAAACTCAGATAGAGACATTTACATTGCAGATACCTTAAGATGGAGAAGGTGAATCCCACCCCAGGAAATTACTCTCCTTGGCTTGCAGTGCATTTCCAATTTAAATGTGAATCTGTGTGATAAGCTGGTACCTGGCACAGCAAAGCTGATCCATCAGGAAGTGCATGGGGAGGAATTGAAATGGCCCCTGATCTTCACAGAGCTTTAGGAGGAGCTCTCACTTCAGTTGGTGTAAGACATGTGCCTTAAATATCACAAAAATAAATGCAGCTGTGATGGCATATGAGTGATCCCTCCTGTTAGTTCTTGTGCAGTCCTGTATGTTGAATGGGACTCCCATCATGGGCTTTTGTACCTCCATAACTTTTTTTTCCTCAAGAACCTGCAAACCTGACCAATTGTACCTCTACTGTCTCTTCTGCTTTCAAGGACAGAAAACATGAAAGTCTGTGAAGGTGCTGAAAAGGCAGATGCTGGGAGATGTGTCTGCCTTGACTTGGGTGTGAAGGCATCCCTTGGGTAGGTGCCCTGGGATGCTGAGCCAGTTGGTGGGAGAGGAGCTTCCCAGAATGCAGCCCTAAGCTCCTGGTTCCAGGCAAATTAATGGTTTATGTAACAAAGCTATGTCCTGTGAATACAGTATGTGTAGATTCTGCTATTCTCTTCAAGACTCAAAAAAAAGATCAGTTTTTTTTCCCCTCCTTTCTTGAGTCCCTGAGAACTGCAGTTTAGGCAGATGTTCCAGTGCAAATTTTGACTGCTTCCCCTCCACCCCCAAATCAACCCTCTTCATTTCCCATCTGTTTCTGTGGCTGTATGGGCAACCAAGCTGGGAAATGAAGCTCTAATTTTAAAATCTCTGTTGAATTTGTAATCTTGCTAGGCTGTTTTCACCTGGGATCAGTTTCCTGGCTGGTTTACAGCTAATTTTTGTGTGGCTGCGTAGTTGTAGCACAAGCTGTGGGGCAGTGCAGAGCTGCTCAAAATGTGTATGGTGTTTCCTATGCAGTGTTGGAGTCTCTCTCAACCTTTCTGTTTCCAGTCTTAGGTGATCTGAAGGTCAGTCCCCAGTGTGTTGGGTAAGTCTCCTGTCCTAAGAACACTGTGCATTGCATATATATATGTTATACAGGAAGGAGTGGGTGGGAGTAGGAAAGTGTACATATATACACATGCGTGTGTACTTAATGCCTTCTTTGCCCCAGTCTTCAATATCAGGGCCAGTTGTCCTCAGGATACCCAACTCTCAGAGTTGGAAGTTGGTCATGTGGAGATGGGTGAAGTCCTCATAATCCATGAGGAAATTATTAGTGACCCTCTGTGCCAGTCAGACATGCACAAGTCTGTAGTAGGATCCACTGTCAGGTGTTCAGGAGGTGTCTGCATCTGCTGCTGGGTGATAATTTTGTGATTTAGGGGTTACAGTGGTAGTGCTGGGTGGATGGTTGGACTTGATGATCTTAAAGGTCTCTTCAAACTTCGATGATTCTGTGATTCTCTAGATGTGTATGTGTGGTAACTTGCTTAGCAAGTTCTTAGCGTGTTCTGTTCTCTTTCTTCCTGTTGTTTCTGATGTACTCCGGTAAAAACCTAACAGAATTGAACCTCAGCATCATGCAAATTTATTTTAAAATTCGTACAGAATTTTAGAGAAAGAGAGGTGTGAGAGCAAATCGCGTCTTGCATCTCAAAATCAGAGCTATGTATGCATGGCACATGCTGAATCCATCAATATTGCAGATTTGTAGCACTAAATTCACTCACCCTGTTCCTAATTACTTGGTGCTGGTTTCTTCTCCACACTGTTGGTTTTAATTTTTTAAGCAGGTGACTGAATCCTTGAACAGCCCTGGCTTCTGAACTGAATGGAGATGGGGATTTCAGGAGTGTACTGTAGCAGTCTCACACTGGTGACTTAGTTTTTTGTATTTGTTTTTAACAGCTGGTAAATTTCTGTAGTGCCATAGGATGATTTTGACCTTGTTAGAGGACTAAGGGAAGATTTCTTTGTTCTTTTCTTTAGTCTTGATGGAAAATGGTGTATGTTGCTTTTTCTAAATAGAGGAGAGCTGATCGAAATATTTAAATACAGAATAACAACTGTTGATGGAGCATTTAAAACTTCTGTTATTCTGAATAAGTTTTAATGAACAATGAAAACAGAGCAGATGTTGCTGAGTGTTTACTTCAGTGTAGCTTAAAAATAATTTGTGTTTTATGGTAATCATTGTCAGATCTAATTAAAAAATTGGAGGAAAGCAGTATGGAGTTAGATCCAATGAATGATTTTGTATGACTCGTTGCCTAAAAAAAAAGCAAAAAAAAGAAAGGGGATAATATTGCTTGAAAGCTTTAGTCACTTTAGCTGGAAATGAACAATTCTGATTCAGGGGATTGAGGATGTTCTGTTCGGGGTTACTTGGCAGCCCTTGATCTTGGTCCTTTTGCCTTAAATCACTGATTATGAAGCATATTCATGCCTTCCATCATCTTCTGAAACTACGTGTGTGTTTCATTGCAGCTTTTTACGATGTGTTTGTGTCTGTTTACAGCATAGTCCTGTTGTTTTGCTTCGGTTGCTGCAGCTTTATCAGTGCATCAAACATCCTTACTTTTAGGTCAGCATTGCAGCCTAATTCCAGTGGCCAAGTGAAGTGTTTTTGCAAAGACCTCTTCCTGAAATTTTCTTGAGGTCACAAAGACATGTGCATTCATCTTGAATAAAATTAATTAGCATTTAAAAAAAAAATCTTGGAGCAGTTTGAAGGCTGTAGATCTGTAAAGCTCCTAAGTGTGAGTTCAAAATCTGTTACTCTCCCAGGCAACACTTGCTGACAGAGCCAGGGTCCAAGGGATTTAAACATGATTCTTAATGGTGTCTTAGTTGAATCTTATTTTCAGTGATTTTCCTAATATTTAAAAAGTTGAACTCTGAGCAAATCTTTTTGTTGGAGAAGGCTGGGTTTCTGGTTAGAGCTTGTCATACACTAGAGGCTCTGCTCAGTACAACTTGGCATCTGCCTCTGTAAGAATTGATTGAGCCTGAATGGCATTGAGGTGTTGCATTATGAGCAGCCTTTCCTACTGAAGGACACGCTTGAACAGACAAGTCCAAGCACCAGCTCCTTTCTGGATACTGTTTTGTATTTCTGCAAATCTGCTCATCTCTTGTTGTGAAAAGCTTAAATATTATTTTAATGTAGGCTTGTGTTCCCACTGGTTTTACAACAGCTGTTAAGATAAACTGTTCATGAAGCTGCTCAAGCTTCTCTAGTGTCGTGTTGGGGCGGGTTTATTATTACTTCTTTAAAGATTGTCCTTTTTTTGTTTGTTTTTTAAAGCATATAAATTTGAAGTAGTAAATTAATAAAATTAGTAAAAATGGGCCATGGGGATTGGTTGGCGTAATGTATATGAAAGACAGTGTAGCAAAGAAGCAGCTTGTTTACAGAACAATGAAAAGTTAGAGGAAGCACTTCAATAGCTGTATCTTGGCAAGATATCAGTTTTGATTTCTGTATCAGTAAACTAGTATTTAGATGGCTTTTTCTACAGGTGGCTTTTTTACAGCTGAAATTCTGAGAATGTGCAGTGTCTGAGATTCATCCTGCTTGAACACCTTGAATCTTTTTAATGCTTGGCCTTTAAAGCAAGAACTGCTGTTCTTGTGAATAGTGTTTAGCAGTGTTCAGGAATGGCATGTATGCTTGCTCCTTTCTGGTACTAATTTATTTTTATATTTCCACTGCTTTGTTTAAAAACAAAATCTTAAAAGGGGTATGATAATTACCAGTTATTAACCTTCATTTGCCATTAGTTGTTGAAAGCTGCCATCAAAAATGCTGTGAGTGTTAAGAAATGTTTTAATTAGGTCATTAGATCCTATGTGATTTAGTGATAGCCCGGGGAAAAATGATAACAAGAAGAGGTGTAAACGGGCAGAGCCTTAATTCAACAAAGCATTTACACGGATGCACTAATAGGGCTTAAATCCTTTCTGGTAGCTGAGCATTGACTTTGCTGGGTTTGAGCCTAAAACCAGATTTTCACCTCAGATGGGTAGGGCTCAGCTTCTTGGCAGAGGTCTCTGGTGCTGTGCATCTGGTGAAGATGCTCAGTTTTGGCTCCACGGGTACCATTTCTGTGTTAGCTGGATGTGGTGTCACACATTGGGAACATCTGCCTCAGAACTACTCTGCTGTGATTTCTCCTTTGGGAGTGTTGTTAATCTGTTGGGGGGGAAAAAGGAGAAAAAAAGAAAAAGAAAAACTAAAAGGAGTCAGTACTAAATTAGTAAATTTTACCTCAAACAGGAAAGTGACTTCTTGTTTACTGCCTTGAGCTTCAATGGATGCTTTCACTGTGCCGACATACGTGCGTGTATTTTTATCAATATAATTCTCTGTGCTAGGGGGTAAAATGCTTCCTAAAGGGCCCATTGCCTGCCTGGGTTTTTATGTCTTCCCGGTAAATGGCTTATAGCAGGAAATACTGGGTTGTTTTCAGAAGTCAAAAAATAATGGCATTTAATTAGGGGAATGTTTCTTTGGCCTGCTTTACTAAAAAGGGGAGAAATCCAACACAGTAATTTTGAAGAGATGTTTAGTAGCCACAAACTGTCATATCCTCTGCAATTGGATTCTAGTATTTTTTTTTCTTAGAGGACAATCAATAAGATTAATATTTTATCAGATATTCCCTTCCTGCCTTTAAAAAGTGATTTGCCAGGAGAGAAAGCTTATTTAATGGTTGTACAGGTCAGTGTCCTCTCTGCCATGCCCTGGTAACTTTTGAACCTGCTGCTGAATTTGCTTACCAGAGGAGTAGAGGTCTCAAATTATTTTCTTTGAATTCTGTGCAGGCTGGTGCCTGGTTTTTCATAACCTCAGGTTTTGTTTTCTTTTTACAAGTGGAGACTAGTGAGACTTGAACCTCAAATGATGTATTGAGACAGTGCTTAAAGCACCTTCAGTGGGGCTGGCTGCAGTCTATTTATACCACCTGCAGCCTGGCTTTAATTGATGGGGTTTTGTACCTTTTTAGGTGAACATAAATTATATGAATACTTTACAGTCCAAAGTAATAAAAAATCTGAATTGTCACCGTTTCTTTCTAATCGTATCACAAGGCAGATTCCCAAGTAAAGTATGCACATAAACTTTTAGCCCATTGAAATATGCATATATAATTTAATTTGCATACATTAAATTCTTAGTTTCATTAATGATTTAACGTTCTTTTGCAGTCGGAAGTCTGTCACATTTTTTTCTTGATTGAACTGCCTATTCTATTCAAATAAGACTTTGTAATATTGCTTGTGCATTACAGAATGATACTGGTAACTTTGTTAGACCTTTTATCAACATGATTAATTTATAACTGGCTGCGGTGTATTATTAGCTAAAGATATATTACAGTGTAAGACTTCACCAGATTGGAAATTTTAAAGTGCAGATAAGATGGCAATTGCAGGGCATGTAGCTGAGAAGGTGAAAGAAGGGAGGAAACCTTGGCACCTTACATCAAAAGAGCATTTTCATATTAGCATGGTTAAAAAGGCAGTAAACTCGATTTGTGGTTTCCTTATAAATACAAATATTAACTGGTGTAAAAAATTCAAAGAGCTCTTTTTTTTCCTATTGTGTACAGCAAAATAAATGCAGCCTATTTTAAATAAATTTTGAGCAGCAGCATGCTAAATGAGTGAAAAACCTTTTTTTTGCTGCTTGCCCAGTGCTGCCTTGGAAGCTGCTGTTGCTTGTGGGCTTTTTCCTTGACTGGAATTTTTTCTTTCTCTTGGAGGGTTTCAGGAGTATTGCCCCACTAAGACAAGGTAATTTTTTTGTTTGTTTTGAGGTGACTTCCCATTCCTGTTTCCCAGTAGGCATCCCTCTGGCACTTAGTAAAGATGATTTTTAAAAGATTACTCTGTAGGAGGCTGCTGTTGTTGAGGTGCACCTTCTCTTCATCTCTTCAAAGCCTCCAGTCAAAACTACCATTTTTTTCTAAGTTCCTTGGTAATTGCAGTAGTCTGTCTGGTTCTAATGTCCCCATAATCATAACTCTGTTCTCATGTCCACATAATCCTAACTCTGAGCAGAGCTATTTTGTCTGTGGAGCACCTGAACCATGGTTTTTAAGCACTAAAGAAATTAATCAAATAAGCAACCAGCAAGCACGGTCTGGAAAGCAGCAGCTCAGTTCATGGAGAGACTGAAGCTGCTGTGCAGGAGGGCTCTTCCAGGAGGAATGGATGGAGACCCCTTAAAGGAAAAACAAGGACTGGGGACAAGATGTAAAGTAGCAGGGTTTGAGGTAGGAATGGGTGAATCAAGGAGCCCTGTGTATTATGTCCAGGCATGTGTAGACTTTTTAGTGGGATTTTATAATCCAATATTTATTTCAGGGGGTGGATGCATCCATGCTTTCCCTGAAATGGGATGCAAATGTGGACTGTCCTCTCCAAGACATTGTTAATGAGTGTGTTGATTGGTGGTAGTTGTCCATGACAGCCCTGATCTGTATGTCCATGCATTAGCTGTAGAGGGGAGTGGTCCCATGAAGCTTAAGTGGGACTTCTTAGGTATTTGAATGTATCCAGGTAGATAATCGTGCTTGCCTTGGTTTGATGATGAGATGTTGGTATGAGCTAGTCTTGAGTTTCTGAGGTGCTCTGGTTATAGAGAAGGGAGCATTAAAGAAGGTATAAGAGAGAAGGTGGACAGGTACTGAGAACAGAGAAATCACACCGTGCTGAAAGTTTCACTGAACATTACATATGCTCCAAGAATGTACTGACACTTGCTCTTGAGTACTCCCTCTCAACTCTTGAGTTGCTCTTTGATATTAATTGAACCAAGGACTAAAATTCCTGCTTTGTTGATTGATTATTTTTTTTTAAATTTTAAACTGATTAATGTTTTCATTTGAATAGCACTGCTGACTCTGCAGAAGATGTGATCTTTTAATTAGCAGATGTCAGGATTAGCATTAGTGTTGAGCTGTAATTAGCATTTGTACGCATAGTAAAAGACCCAGGCTCAGTTTGGCAGCAAGGAGAATGAAATTATAGGTAGTGGTGTAACTTGGCACTTGCCTGCATATCTGTAATGGGTTTTTTTGGAAAAGTGCAACCCACAAGTATCGTGATCAAAGCATGAAGTCTAGCGGATTAATCTCTGATAAAAAAATTACATATAAATTACTGGTATTGTTCTGTTAGCTAAATCATAAGTTTTGTTGGCCTAACAGAATTTAATATATCTATTTGTCACACACTGATGCTCTTAAATTGAAGGCTGCAAAGTGCTAATAGTTTCTTGGCGAGACTGCAGCAGCAGCAGTGCATGTGGACATGGATATCTCTGGGAATGGTATTTGGAGTAGAAGAGACCTAACTGAAGCAGGTGCTGTTTGGGGCTGTTAGAGTCCTGCTTCAGCTTAATTTAAAGAACAAATGTGCATTGGCTTTATGCTCCTGTTTGCAGAAGTGAGGGTTTATGTGGAGGGGTTGTATATGAGTCTAGGAGGAAGCAAGACACAGGGCTTTTATCACAGGTCAGAATGACCCAGGTACAGCAAGTCATGAAATCTGGATGTCTCCAGGGAATGAGACCTTTCCCTTCCTGCTGATGAAAAACAAGTGTGACTCCAAGTCAGTGGAAAGAGAATATCACTGGCTAATATGGGAGTTAAAAGCTGATTGTTGATTATTGTGGGGAAAACTAAGTAGCTTTTTATCCATGCAAAGGAAAAAATAATCCTTTTTAATCCTGCTAAGGTAATTGAAGACAATGGTGATTTCTATGACCATTAGTCAAACATTTAGACAAAACTCAGTAGTTATGGTTTTTGGTACACCAAAAGAAAGTAAAAGCTACTTAATTATAGGTATTACAGAAATGGAGGTTGAGAGTTCACAGGTCAATGGTGCTTGGGGGGAAAAAAGGAGCCTTCTGTACAGCATCTCTATGATAATGGTCATACTGCTATGATGCAGAAGGAGGTTGAAGTGCTCCCATGGCTGTGTAGGAGAGCAGGATTCTATTCCTGCCTTGTGTGCGTGCGTCATTCTTTCTGGTTTTGGTCTCCTTATTGCATCTAAACCTCAGTAAAATGCAGTTAATGATTCTGACGACCTTTGTCAAGGTGCTCTGAAATTCACCTCTGACAAGTGCTGTTTTAGGATGGTGAGTTATTTCTGCTTGCCACTTCCTTGTGGTTTTAAACTCTATTGGAGATTAACAGGACAAGAAAAAGACAAATTTTATGCAAGTTGAACTATGAAATGATGCTTTAAAAATTAATATCTTTGGAGAGGAAACATAGAAATGAGCCTTGAATCCATATTAATATGTTTTTCTCTCCCACTTTAAAGCTGAACGTTTACAGGTAACAAAAAACTCAAATGGTTAATGCAGGTGGCAGCCTGCATTTTCACCAGGGAGAAATAAGAAGGATTTAGCTCTTATCTTGCATTTATAAATAATGCTTATAAGCATAACCACCCCCCTCAAATAAACCTTCTATTGTTTCCAAGCCCCTACTTCGATCTGTGGAAACAGCCATGAACGATCCTAGGCCCTTAACATATGCTGGTTTGTGTAGGTTTGCATGGTTGCATTTGAACTTTATTTCTGAAGGGAAAAAAAGAAATGCCATGAAAGATGAAGGTTTTTCAAGGTGTTGACCTTCTGAAGGAGGAGCCTGGTGGATAGGCAGCAGCATAAGCCTGCAGTGATCATTCAGTAAAATAGCATTAAGACCAGTGGTGCATCTGATCTGTCAAATGAAGAGGTGGCACATCTCACCTTCCTTCTGCATAAATACAGCTCATAGCAGAGGGTAATACTGTCATCATAACATAATTGAAATTATATTATTCCAATGTACAATTCAATAAAACTAACCACAGTAGTGGTGTTATCGATTTAAACTCAGTTAAAAGCAGTTCACGTATTCAGTTCAAAATATTTCTGATGAATATCAGCCCTGGTAATATGATTTCTTTCATTCAGTAGCAGAAGTTTTTATCAGCCTGAAAGATCAGATAAAATGTTAAGAAACAATTTGATTTTTGCACCATTGGCCTAAAGAAACTGAATTCTTAACAGCGAGCGCTCCTAATTTTTTTTCAGTCTCTGCATTTCTGATACATCCTCAGCTTTTAGTGTAATAATGAAAAAAAAGGGATTATTTAGTGGCACTTGTTCGGAGGAGGGGTCCTTCTTTGCTGCAAGCAGCAGGCCGTGTTGTAGGCGTGGTCATTTGTCATGTAAATGTATGGCTCCGACCTCTTCTGCACCAGAGGAAAGAGTCTGCAGTAATTACTTGGGTTTTTCCTAGTGTAATTAGTGAGTAATCTGCTGTGACATCTAAGTACAACATATGTAGTGAGCCTGTGAGTACAAATATGTTTAGTGAATTGTAAAGCAATGTCACCCTTTTTTAAGTGGTATTGCAGGAAAGCCTTTTGCAGACACTGGCTCTCAAGGCTGTTTGTTCATGGATCTTTCTGCTGTGTCCAAGGAAGCTGAGCTGGGGAAGGGTCTGGAGCACAAGTCTTAACAGGAGTGTCAGATGGAGCTGGGGTAGTTCAACCTGGACAAAAGGAGGCTCAGGGGAGACCTTAGCACTTTCTACAACTGCTTGACAGGAGGATGTAGCCAGGTGGGGTTTGGGTCTTTTCTCACAAGTAGCAAGTGAGAGGACAGGAGGAAATGGCCTCAAGTTGCAGCAGTAGAGGCTTAGATTGGATATTAGGGAAAAAATCTTCATCCAAAAGGATTATCAAGCACTGGAATATGCTGCCCTGAAAAGCAGTGGAGTCACCATCCCTGGAAGTACTTAGAAGATGTGTAGTTGTGCTTAGGAACATGGTTTGGTAGTGGACCAAAACAGTGCTGGGCTGACCTTGATCTCAGATCTTTTCCAACCTAAGTAATTCTATGATTCTAAGAGGTCACTGAAACATAAGGATGCAAGAGCAAAGATCATTTCACAGGAGGGGAGATGAAAATATATAGGATTGGCATTTGCTTCTTCCTTGTGGCAGGATCAATACTTCAGTCCTAAGGCAAACATTGCTCTTCTTTTCTATGGCAGCAAGAGAGTCTTACAAAAAAAAAAATCTGTAAGTTTTTTTTTCCCCTCTGGCTTTCAAGAGCTGTGTTCAACTCTTTCCATTTGATAGGTAACTTTTGCCAAAACATATTAACTTGTCTACTCTCCTTTTGTGCATACTTGCTCAAATTACAGTACTTGTTCTGTGCTTACACACATCTTCCTGCTTTGTGGCAAGTGTTTTACACAACCTCTTGTGGTAGGAGCAAGCCAGCTGTATGGAACCTGCTGAGGTGACTTCAGATCCTTGCTTTGTCTGAGATTTCTTTGTCACTCTGAACGTGAGCTGTAGGATGTATTCCATGTTGCTTCTAAATGTGGTGGCAGGGAGGTCATTGATAGCTGAAAACACATGACAAACTTTACATTTTAGAGTCCTTGTGTTTCACTAAAGTTAATTTTCCCTGTTTGGCATGTTCATAGAGACGCAAACCAATTTCTTCTATCAGCAGCACATCTAATTGATTTCAGAGTGAGGAAAAAAGTAAAGCTGGAGCTCACAGTGAGCGTTCTTCTTGCAGTGTCCTGAACACTTCAATTTATTACACCATTCCAATTAAAAGGACAGTTGTGTGTTGAAAAGAAAAGGACAGTGTCTGCATCTGCTCGTGTTGTTCATTAGGCTACACCTAATTTTCTTTTACCTGTCACTGCTTGGGTTGATGGTTCCCCACCTGTGCTCATACAGATGCTGCCCCACCTCCCTTGCGTAGGTCAGATAGTGCTGGAACAGGTTTGAGGAAGGACTCCAACAGTGAGATAAAGGGTTGTTGTCCTGGGAATGGGTCTTAGCTGGTGAATTGAAGTGGTTCAAGTCCAGAGTCAATATTCATAACTCATCTGGCCACAAATACAAGTAACGTGCAGTTAGGAGTGTAAGCTTGAGTTTGTTGTTTAATGGTATTTTTGATAAGGCTGCAATTTCCAATTTGATAGTTGGTATTAGAGGTTATTATGTATTTTTTTTCACTTGGGATGTTTCAAAAACTAGTAGGAAATTTTGATGGTACCCTTTGAGGCAAATTAAGCACACATTTGTGTTTAAATATATACAGAGTCCTACTGAAATACCTGGTTTCACAGGGAGGCTTCGAAGATGCACCACAAGCAAATGCCAAAACTGGCTCCAGTGCCCATATTTAAATTCTTCACCCCCAGCCCAGCTCTGCTGCCTAAAGGTGTCCCTGAGCTCAGCCCCTGAGGCTTCAGTTCCAGGATGGCTACAAAACAATGCTGAGACTGTCTCTTGTCACCCAGGGAAACTTCTCTCCTTTGCAAGAAGTTCTTCTGTCCCTGGCATTCCTGCTTCCAGAGAGTTTAACCCCTTCTTGTAGCTGGACTTCTTGCCCTCTCTGCCAGATCATTTCTCAGTCACACATCACCACTGCTGAGCTGCACAATTAGACTTTTTCACTGTGTGACTTCCCCTCACTCCTGATTTGTTAACAAATTCAGGAAGAACATTTTGGACAGCCTCTAGCAATGCTGCTGGTGGTACTTCACCCATTTAGCATCCTACCAAAATCTCTTGCAAAGATTTAGATTACTTCAGTGTACATTCATGGCTCAAATATTGCACAGTTGCTGAATTTCATCAAGCACAGTTCAGTTGTTGTCACTTCGATCAGAGTTTTTAGGAAGATTTTTTGAGTTTGGGATTTTAAAAAGTGCAGCTGATGGGCTTGAGTCTTTTTTCAGGGTTGTGTCATGATCCTGCTTAGTGAAAGCATCAGCAGCTGGGACTCACTGAAACAACAGAAATCAAAATGTAGCATTTGAAGTTGCATTGAGGGGGAAGTACTGCTCCAGAAGTAACAGCACACCCAGAAACTCCAAAGAGTTATTTCAGTGTCCCATCTATTTAGTCTTGTTTATTAATGTGGGTGTACAGAAGTCAATTTTCCTCAGTGAATGAGGGTGGTGAAGCTGTTGTTTTGGAGGTGCAATGTGTCAGGAGCAGAGGTCTGAAGGAGTGGTATCATGCAATGTCCTCTGTCCTCCTGCAAACCCCGGGATGAGACAGAAGCAGCAATGAGCCCTGCAGAAAAAAGCCTGTGTTAGTGGTACGACAATGGTTTACTTGAGAGGTGATCAGCATACAGAGGAATGAGTGTATCTGACCAGAGGAGCTCAGGTTCGGCTCTCTGATTCGAAAAAAAGGCTGCACTTACATAAACTGCATGTGTGTAAGCAGTGCTGATTTGGCTGCTTTCACCTCCTGGGGCTCAGTTATTTGAGCAGGTGGCGAGGAGATGCTCTGCTCGTGGTGTGGGCGCATGTGGAAATTCATTAGCTTGAGAAAATATCCCCACCCTGGCTGGGTTATTGGAGGAGGAGCACTGACCTTTGCTGTGTTTCCATGTGCTGGGCCCTCTCAGGAGCAGTCATCTGGAGGGGTGCTGCTCTGCTCTGCCCTACCAGGCAAGGCTGGAGGGCTCTTATCTGCTTCCTTCCGCCTCGGTAACAGCACTTGTCATCTCACCGCACATGTGGGTTTTACACAGCTCAGCGTGCTCTCCAGCAGACACCAAAATATTAATTATAATGCTGTAAAAATTAATTGAAACACAGCATAATCTCTGTTAAGTAAGGTCACTGAAATTGTCTTAAAATAGACTGCTCAAGAAATGAGATGAAATCTCTCTACAGAGAAGCTTAGCAGATTTCCTGTGCCAGTCCTCTTGAGATGCTTCTTATTGCCATTAAAGTGCATTCAGTATTTCTGTATTTTCCCTGAGAGTTCCTGCCAGCTTTCCTATCCTGCTCATCTCTGCTAACCTGTTAATAGTATTTTGGCCTCCTTTGCCCAGATAGTCGTGATGGGGACCAAACACTGACTGGTGGTGTCTTTGAGCATTGACTCTTTGGGAGAAGATAGGCCTATGGAAGACATGGATGGAGATGCAGTCTGGTGTTTCTTTGACTCCTATTACAGATCTAATACCTGTGCTGATCCTGAAAGAGCAGAGCTGGCACAAAACATTTGGTTGTTACTGTGTACCCAGTGCCTTCAAAGTTGGTTCAGCAAAGTAGGTAGAAGGGTGAAATCCCCCTAGCTTCCCAGTGGCCCCAGTCCAACTATTTAATGGCTTTTAGGAATAGCAACCATATCTTTTTCATTCCATTTGAAGCCAGCTAGTACTACATGTGCTTAGAGTTGGAAATAAAATGCACGTTTACTCTAGAGATTGTTCTTATTTCATTGAATTGGCTATTGGAAATAGATGGCCCGTAAGTTCAGTGTGACAGTGGGATGCAAGCTGGCATTTTAGTTAGGGGTGCTGCCAGTGTTGTTGTTTCATTAAGAAATTCAGGTGGCCATGTGGTGCCATAAGCCTTTACTTTGAGAGGCTGTGTGAATGGGAGCTCTGACAGTTTGCAATTTCTGGTGACATCTGCTACATTTTATTTTATTTTAAGGTAAACTGCTGTCTGGAAAGGTAAAATTACCACCTGCAGTCAGAGAAGGTCTAACTGGACCAAACAAGCTTCCTGACATGTAATAGTGTGACCTTTTTCCAACTCTGGTTTTCTCTTTTGGCATTGTGAAGTCCTTTTCTCTGACTGCACATCAATGGCCTGCAGAAATAGTAACCTTCAAGTGGAGAGGGGAAAAAAAAGAAAAGAAATAAAAGCTTCAGGTGAGCAAGATGAGAGCACATGTGGAGGAGCTGCTGTGTTGTCTGGATGCTGTGATATGTGCTCTGCCTTTCAGCCCTGTGCTCCAAAGACAAGTCCTACAACTGCTTCTTTTTTTTTTAAATTCTTTCCTGTTGACAAAATTTTGGTGAGGAAATAGCTATGTGTAAATTGAACTGGCCTAAAGCTGATAGAAAGGGATTGCTTGGACATCACAGCCAGGTGAGAAGAGAGGCTATGGGGCTTTGGTGTGGAGAGGATGAAGCTCAGACCACAGGCAGCCTGTGCTCCCTTTTTTTGCCTTTTTTTTTGGTTATCAATAAAAATCACATGTTTTTGGAAGGAGCCTCCTGCGGGAGAGAGGATAGCAGCGTTGTGCGTGAAGTTTTAATTTATGTGATAGATATTCACGTGATAGATAGCTCATGATCTATCAGCAGCTTTGAGGAAAAAAACTGGATGGCTTAGCACTTAATGATTAAGATAACTTTATGCAGTGTGAACTCAAGGCTGTCTGTGAACTCCTGCAGCAGTGAGGAAGGGAATATGTTGTAAACTGCAGCCATTAATCCTAGCAGTTTGTTAGGCTTTGTGGAGGCATGCCTTGCCATGTAAAAGTTGAAATAACTCCCTGCAGTGGAAATCTGAAAATCAGACAACAACCTTCTCTTAGATTTGACTTCACACGAGGCATCTGAACTGCACTATATCCATATTTTTAAACTTTGTGGCTAAACTTCACAAGAAAAGAGAAATCAGGCTTCATGTTGTGATGACAAAGGTTGGATCCACTGTCAGAGTGATTAGAGGCTCAGGCTATCCCCAGCAATTGCCATGCTGTAAATATTCAGTCCTCTTTACCCTGAAGCCAGGAGCCTATAACCCTTTTAGAGAAGAAATGGCGATGAGGTTGTGAGCCAGCAGACCCATTTGAAAATGTATTCTTCCTGGGCTGTTGGGTGTTACAGCACTAAAAATAAATTAAAAGGCACCATCATAGGATATTATTACTAGCTTATGATAGAACTTAACTGCTGATAGACAGTATATTATACCAATTCCTTCTGGCTGCTGACAGCTCACCAGGTGCTTGGAAATGTCAGCCCCCGCCTCAGGATATGTGGAGAGGTTATGGTTTAATTTTCAGGTTGTCCATGCTCTCTGTGGGTGGAGAGTAGCAGGGAGTTGGCCCCTGGAGTCTTGCATCCAGCCTGTGTTTTTCAGTGTTGTTTAGCCTACCTGAACAGTGCTCTTTGCAGATCTCTTTGTTCTGTCAGACTTGTGGGTTTTGGTGTGTTGTCACCTCTCATGCTGGCAGTCACTTTTTTTTTTTGTTTTATTGAAACCATCTCAATTAGTTCATATTGCTGCCACTTTTTTTTTTTTTCCCCCTGTGTAAGGAGGGACCCACTCAGACTTTCTGGTATGTTTGGTAACTGTATAATTAGAAAGCTAAAAATAATGTAGGGAAAGCAGCAGTTTCACAGGAGGTGTCCCAGTTTGGCAGCACTGGGCTCTGAGTCACACTTGCCTCACTGAGAGCCGAGCTGGTTGAAGGCAGCAGTGAGTATTGGGCACTGCCTTTCTGAGCAGCCAGGGTTTGCCAATGTGTGGTGCAGCACAGCTGAAGTCTGACCATCCAGCCCAAGTGCTGGTAGTGCCAGTGTGCCGTGGGTGGAGATTCATTGCACTCTGTGTTTATTTAGAATGTGTTACGATGCTGACCAAAACCCTGCCCAGTGCTCTGAGTATCTTGGTGCAAGGAGCAATGATGCAAATCAAAGAGCAAATGTCCCCATCTTTGTCTGATAGCCAGCAGATCTCAGCTCTATCAGCAGGAATGCTTTTATTCTTATGGATAGTACTGCAAGCAGTATTCAGTTTTCTTTTAATTATTATTTTTTGCTTCCTTCCATGCAGTGACAGGCCATAAATTTCTCCGTCTCTCGTGCTGGCTTTTATTACTTATTGGTAGCGTGTTAATTCCCAGAATCTGAACTCCAGTCGGGACCTCATTAATGTTGATTCTTTACAGATCCACCATAAGAAAGGAGGCCTCTGGAACACCAAGGAAGTCTGTTTTACACCCTCTCTTTATATTTTGATTATGTGCTGTTCTGGGATAGAGTTTGAATGAAGGAAATTGCAAATTTTGTACTATGCTGTTGCACCAGGTGAAAACCCTCTTGTTGCCAATTCATCATTTTTATGATGTATCTTCCACTGTACAGTGTTTTTCATCAGCCCTATCACTTAGATTTGTGTGATGCCAGGGGAATCTCAGCACATGGGCTGCTTCAGCTGGTAGCTGCTTGGCAAACTTTTAATTATGGATCTTTAAAAGTGATGGCACACAAATACAAGTGGAAAGACTCCTAAACTTCTTGTCTTTAGGCATTTATTACTCTGTGAATCACTCACCTGCTCTGCTGGGGGCTGCTTTCTGACTTTGAAGGACTGAACACCTGAAATGCCATTGGGGTGGCAGGAAGTCAGGACTGACGGCACAGAAAGCTCATAGGGATTAACTTAGTTATTTATCCCCTTGGTTCTCACTTTAATCTTCTTCTAGTAACCAAATTCAGTGAACTGCAGAGCTGCTTAAAGGTCTGCCTTGTTCTGAGCAGTTTCTTTCAAACTTTATTTTGTCTCTTAGGTGAAATAGGGATTAAATTTACAGCATGGTTTGTGAGCCCTGCTTAGTTCAAATTACAGTAAATCATTAAATGTGCTGCCATTGGCTTTAGAGGGGAAGCAAATGCAGCCCAGTACTGGAACCATTACACTTCCAGGAAATGGTGATACCAAAAATAAATAAAAATGCATGAGAAAAAAGTTTTGGCTGAAGAATTCTAACCTTCATTACAAGTGCTTTTTAGAACCTTTGAGACTGGTTTGCTGTGTTTGGAAGGAACATGACTTTGTCTTGTCTTGGCTAAGCTTTGGGGAGTAAAAGGAGGGCTGCTGTGCTGGGTGCAGGTGCCCCAGTGGGCAGGGCTGAGCACTCTGGATCACAGCACACAGCCAAAACCTGGCATTTCTAGCCCCCTGTGATGGTTTACCTTCAGTAAGTTGTAGGAGTTTGAATTTTTTCTCATTGAGTCAATGAAAGAGGGTATAATTGTCTTGGGGAGGGAGGAAAAGATGTGCATGTAGATTTGTTTATCTATGTTGCTGTGGGTCATTTATTCATTGCTGGAGCACAGTGTGGCTCTTGCACATATTTATTCACTTGCTAATGAAAAAGCTACAGAATTTTGGAGGAAGGACTGAGAACACTGATTTGGTATCTGAATGCCTTCCATATTCATGCTGTGTGCAGGCAGATATTTCTTTATATCCCATTTTAAGATTCTAATCTGTGATGCTGTAGATGAGCTGTGGGATGGTGGCTGACATTTCAGCTCACTTCTTACCATTTTAGCTTTAATCAGAAGCTAGTGCTCAACTTTATTATATAAACACTGGTAAATCAACTTCACTGGTATCGAGTAGTAACCAGGATTGTGATTTTATTCTTTGTACCACAACATTGTGACCATTAAATTTTGACACATTAAATGAATTTCTCAAGAATTCTTATCAAGAGCTATACAGAGAAGCATTCATATGTATCCAGAGTCATGGCTGCAGTTGACAGGAATCAAATACTTCTGCCACCCAGGTTATAGGTGAGTGACTGACCTCACAGAGTTCAGTGAGATTTTTGTGAGTGATTTTGCAGTCTTTGGCCTCTGATGTCACCAAGCTCCTTAGAAGAGAGGAGAACTTCAAAAGGAGAGAACTGTGTTGTATCAGAGCTGTCCTTAAATTACTAAACCTTGTCCTTCTTACCCTGTTTTCCAGATTGATTTGTAACTAATCTTTTAACAGCACACAAAATCTTCAGGCCACCTGCAAAGAAGGGGGGAGCTATTACCATTTAATAATATTTTCTCAACAGAGATACAAAAGAACTGCCCTGCAGAGTTAATCACAAATATCCATTGAGAATAAACATGCAAAGTGTTACATCAACAGTGTTCCTACGTATGCAGCACTCCAAGCTCCACTGCTATTAATAATATGTTCAGAAGGCATGGGTGTGTAAAGGAATGAAGATGTTATATGCATGTATATATTTATATATACCCACCAACTGTATAACCTACATGCTAGACTTTACATAGCACGGTATCAGTTTCATCCTACTGCTGCCTGCAGGACTTCCCTGGACTTAATTACATGCTGGAAGATCTTTGCAGCATCAAACGGTAGATACATTATTAAAAAGAAGAGCTTGGCAATGGCACAAGCTGCATTCAGGAGTGCTAACTATGAAATGCTGGGTAATTACTTTTTTTTGTCAGGCTTGTTTGCTGCATGTGCACCCCAGTCCATCCTAGCTGCAGGTGGAAATACAGTTAGGTCACCAGAGGGAGGATGGATGTGTAGCCACCTGAAACTTATTTAGATAATAAACAGTTCCAGTACAGAAAATAATCCTTAAAAGCTGAGTCCTGGGGATTTCTTCAGAAGGGAACTTGCTTTTGCCCCTAGGAGCAAACCAATTTGCTTGAGAGAGCTGGTGAGCAAAACTGCCTGCTGCTGGCTGTGAAAGGACCAGTGCTGTGAATCACTGCAAAGGGTAGAACCCTGAAAAAAAAATCACATTTTTACATGTCAGAACTGGGTTACTTGTGTTAGCTGGGTTACTTGTATTACTTGGTTGCTTTTGGCACTGCAGAACTTCTTCTGCCCCTTCCTCTCCCTCCCTATTTTATTTTCTATCAAACAAGACTCCTTTATGGAGGAGAGAAGATTCACAGTAATGAAAGCACACCTCTTGGTTCACACCTGGTCTCCTGGGCTTTTTTTTGCCCTTCACAGTTTTATAAACAGCCATGCAGGAGCTCAGCTTAAGGTGTGTCCTATATAGAGCTTTAGGTGTATCCTACTTAGAGCTCAGGGCATGTCTGCTTTACAGACAGGTGCAGCTCTGGCTCTCTCATGGGGCTGCAGCCAGTCCTAATTTGTTTTTGTGTGCTTTTACTGATGAGATGAAGTACCTGTGTTCATCTCTTCTGATGCAGGGGAAAGTTTTGCAATTAGCAGCTTTTAATGCTTTTCTGCACTGGAGAGTCAGCTCAGATCCCAGTGTGGGGCGTTGTGTGTAAATATATATATATATATATATATGAATATTATATACTCACGTGTGTACTCCTATGTGCACAGGAATATATATACACATATACTTAAGAGTATATATATCTTCCACTTCCTCAGCTTGGAGTGATAAAATTGCTCTTTACATACCTGGGTATGTGCATAGCATATACATGTTTGCAAATCCAACAAGAGCAGGACACAGTTGTCTCTTTCAGGGACATGACCTTTCCCATAGGAACCCCAAGTTCACCTGTTTGCTTTGCAGGTCCCAGGGTGCTAACTAAAGATGGTATCACTTTCTGGGCAATTTGAAATGCTAATATTAGTCAGAAGTTTGAAGTGTATGCTTCTGGGCGGGAGAGAGGATGCCAAAACCAACATTTACCCATTAAAGTCAATCTTAATTACAACAAAGCTAAGTATTCCGATCTGACCACAAGATTTGCTGTGGGTTTCCTTTTTATTATTTATTTTTTGCCAGTTCATGTCTTCATAGTAAACCACATTCATACTTACTTATTTTTTTTAAAAAAACCTGATTTCTGATTTTACTTTTATGAGGGGAGGAATTTGGTTTTGCTCAAAGTGGAAATGAGAACTCGAGAATTTTTTTTCTTTCTGTCCTTAATTTGTTTTTAGCTTCTTTTTGCAGTCCTATCCTCCCCCTTCTTTTTGTCCAGAAATAATAGCTTTTTCAGAGCCCTCTGCCTTCTTGAAAGGCTGTATCTACCAGCTTGACCAGATTCCTCATGTAATCAGCGCAGCTGTCATACACCACCTTTCTCCTCCCTGGGTCTGAGGCTATGGTGATTTTAATGGGTTTAAAGACAACTTCAGCATTACTAACAGTGACATTCATTTATTTCTATTGCTTCTGACAGGTTATGCAGATGTTGCAGTTATTGTAATGTCTTGTGCCTCAGATATCAGATGTACTTCGATAATTTTGCAAGATCTGTTTTGCCTAATTATTTCATCCCTGTTTAATTCAGGTTGTCCTTGACGTCAGGGCAGCGCCAGGTACATGTGACATGGATTCCTGGGAAGGGATTTAAATTCCTGAGCTTGCTGGGGCTTGCAGAAATAGCTCCCTCTTGCCTCAGACATTGACCAGCAGCATCTCTGCTGTCCATGCTCCAGCCAGGTCAGGGGTCCTGGGCTTCTGCTCCACCTCAGCTCTTCCTGGCCTTGGTTGGCTCTGCCTTTCCCTGAAAGCCATGGGTGACCCAGGCAATGCTGCTCCAGCTCCTTCTCTACACTCTTGAAGTGAATCTTCAGCTTGTAGTGCTGGAGGATTTCCCTTGAAAGGGCTTGAGGAAGGCAAAATAATGTGGACAGACCAAAAAAAGTGGCTCTTCTTAGAGATGTGATGCATTAACTGCAGTCAGCAGTTGGGCAGTGTTGCTTTTATTGCATTAGTTGGGTTTTTCTTATTATTTCAAGCACAGTGGGATTAAAATGAATTAAATTCCTCAATTTCCCTTTCCTTAAATTCCTGGGGCTTTGTTGTTGTTTTTATTTATTTATTTATTTAGTGTTTTTTATTTGTATTTGAAATTAGAGCAAAGGATTTATTTAAAAATGGCTGCAGAAAAAGCAAATAGTAAAATGTGGAAGATGGAAACGAAAGTTAAGAAATTAATATAAATAAAGGAAAAAGGTGGTCTGCTATATATTTTTTTAAATTAAGTGCTTCACCTTTTAAGTATTGCAAGTGGAAATAGGCAGAAAGTAGGCAGAAAGTGTTAAAAAACACCCCTACTCTCTCCTTTTTGCCATTGCTGCTGGGTGCACCCAGCTGTGCTCACAGCAAGTTTTTATGCAGGAGTAGAGTCAGTGTGGAAAGTCTCAATGCAGGGCAACATTGTTTTTATTGCTCCCTAGCACCCCTCCTGCATACAAGCAAGACTTGGAGCTCTGTGGTAATTTCTGGGCTGGGGAATGAAGTAATTGCAGCCAGGGAATTATTTTCTAATTGTACTGTACTGAATTTATGGAGGAAAGATTATATCCAAGGCAGTTCCTCCTACGAGCTTTCTGTAAGCCCCTGTTTGTGTGCTTGGCACACCTTTTTGGGGTGACATTGATGCCAAAGGGAGGAGGAGCCTTTCCAAAGCTCCATCCTGGCATCACTGGCAAGGGTCTTTCACAGAAGGGCACAGAAAATCACTTATGCTGCTCACTGGTGCTGATGTTGCCCTGAAAAAGAGGCTGGTGCATACCTTTGATGCCAAGCAGGCAAGTAATTACATGTGGGCAATTGAAAGTTTTGGAAATTTAGGTGTTTTGCTCATTCTGACTAGAAACTGTTAATAAAGAGGTGAAGGAGTCTCTAGGCTGGTACCCAGTGAATCTTAACAAGGTTTTGGGGTGATTGGTGGCTCGATTGAAATGAAGTCTGTGCTCTGTTGTCTGGTTGGTAGACTGTGCTCCTTAAGTTGCTCTTGAACTGAAGGAGATGAAAGTGGTTATGTGCAGAAACATCATTTTACAAGGAAGGAAAATTGTCCCAATCATACTTATCGAGTTTGTTGCTTTTCTGGTCAACCTGAAGCACCATGTGTCTTTTTTAAAAGGCTGAAATTACTCAAAATAACTGGATTTGTAGTTTTGAAAGTCAGTTGTAAAGTAATTTTGTGATCATTTTGCTGACTGAGACATCAGCATGTTATATTTCTGCTCCTTTTGTCCCTTAAGACCTTCATAAAATGAGATCTTCTACCTCATGAACCCGTCAAAATGACTGTATTCTGAAATAAATATGAAGGCATCAGTGAACATAATTTTCTTTGAGTTCAGTCCTGGTCTAATGGCTTTGACAGAACATCCAGTTAATTTTGCTTGAGGCTTCTGCTGCAATCTATCCTAAGGAAATTACAGAGGATGATCAGATTTCTTTGTGAGAGGTGAATGCCTGCTTGCTCCTTGCTGGTGCAGCCAGGAGCTGGGGTTACCTTTCCAGAGAGCATGAGTGGGGATGCACCGATGGAGAGTTCCTCCACAGGGAGGAATACCTGGTGTCCTCCAGGCTGGCACTGCAGGTGGCCTTTGTAGGGCATTGGCTCTCTGAATGTGCTTTCACTGGCCTGCAGTAAGGGCAATGCCCCAGAGACCTCCTCAGGTAGTTGTGGGGCTGATCCCTCCTTGCCCTGCCAAATTTTACTCATCCTTCCTGTTCCCAGCTGACAATCAAAGCACAGTGCTTTCCCTGCATTTAAAGGCCCCTGGGTGAAAGTAAGGTGTTAACCATTAAGCCACGTGGCTATCAATATTTACTGGCCCAGAGTCTCACCTGTTCATGGTGGCAAGTCATTGCATTTTGCACACCAGCAGTGCACGAGCCAGCAGAGAAGGTGATGTGGAGCTCCTGACCCAGAGATTTTGTACACCTCCCAGTTAGGTGCTTTTTCATACAAATGTTGGCAAATGAAATGGCTTGGTTGCCATCTTGTAATTAATCTATATGGTCTTGCCCTGAGTAGCATTGGTGTGTTCTTGTGGTGGTCTGGCTGTTTGAAGTTCACCATGTCCTTCAGAAAATGTCTCAAAACAGAGAAGAAATAGGGAGAAAGCCACTTTCCTTGATAAAGAAAAGAATACACCGAGAGTATGTGTACACAAGAAGCAAGAAAAGTTGAATGTCACAGAATCATAGAACAGTTTGGTTCAGAAGGGAGAGACCATCTAGTTCCACTCCTGCTGCCATGGGCACCTTCCAGTAGACCAGGTTAATCAGAGCCTCATCCAACCTGGCCTTGAGCACTTCCACGGATGGGCATCTATCACTTCCCTGGGCAACCTGTGCCAGTGCTTCATCACCCTTACAGTAAAGAATTTTTTCCTGATGTCTAATCTAAATCTACCCTCTATCAGCTTGAAGCCAGTACCCCTTAACCTATCAGTACACACCCTTTTAAAAACCAACTTCATGTAGGGGAAGGGAAGCAAGAAATAGAGCAATAGCCCTTGCTGACTCAGAGCAGGGCTCTTGCAACAAATCTTGACTGAGGCGAATTCTCTTCCTTCTTTTCACTTTAACACAGCAAAACACGCTGCCTTTCCCTCTTCCCAAATTGGTCCTCCTGCATGAGCCCTGATCTTGCAGAGTACAGAGCATAAATACATAAAAATATTCTGTGTTGGTAGTTTTGAAAACAGCATGTTTAGAGTCAAAAAGAAAATTCTGAACAAATTGGTACAGGGATTGTGATCTGAAGCTATGGTACTCTTGAATTCCAAAAGCAGTAATTTTGGACTTCGAGTATCAATTTACTCTTAAAAGAAAAAGGTTGTTTAACCTTAAAAGGAATAAAATGGAGCACCAGTTCACTACCTAACTTTTAATATCTTTGCAGAAGACATATGTTTTGCAATAATGTCAGGGTTTTAAAGTTTTGTTTTATCATAAAATAGGCTTTTTGAGTAAATTGTTTAATCAGAAATGTTGGCAGTAAAACACAGTTTTCATTTTCTCCAAAATAGCTTCGGTTGTTTTTTTTTTTTATACAGAATATTTATGGAAAATCTTCCTATTTTATGTTTTCTGTGGAGAGGAGTTTATAAGTGGTTCAGTAAACTGTTTCATGCTTTCACTAGTGATATCACTGCATTTTTAAAGGTTAGACTTAAAAATCCATAGTCATTCCTTGGAGGAGGTAGTTTTCCATCTTCTCCATTGCACGAAGCCTAAGGAGGCTGTGCCATTCCCAAGTTCACTCAAGGATGATGCTCCTGGGTGCTGCTCTGAGCCAGCCGAGCTTTTCTGGGCTGTTGACTTTATTCATCTGCCTTCATTCATCTCCCTGCATATCCACGGGGCAAGCATTTAGCCAGGAATGCGTCCCGTTGTCCCGTTTTAGAGAGGAACAAAGCTCCACCTCCTACCCCTTCCCAGCCCTGTTTACTGCTGCAATCGGTGGTGGTTTGCATCACAATCGCCCAACCAGTTCTCCAGGAGCTGAGAGACTTTATCTCACGAGTTATTGAAGTATTCATTTGTTGCAGCAGCCAGTTGTTAGGCAGGATTTGCAGACAGTCCTGAAGGTTGGGAAACACTGAGTAGATGCCATGTTCTGATTTCCAGCCCCCTCTGTAGAATCACAGACTGAACTGTTAAGATTGTGCTGCCCAGCCAAGTATTTAACTCCTTAGTTCAAGACAATATCCCCCATTTAAACTCTACCTGTTATGGCGAATTCTTGCATAGGTATCTTTCTGTTTATCTCAAAAAACCCCCAACCTCTTCTGAAATCAGTTTTTCCTTTCCTTCTATGGAAGATGTTTCAGTGGGAGCACTTGAGTTGTTGGTTTCTGTGTTGATGAGACCGAATGAGGAAACCCTAGAATATGGCAGTGAAAAAGTTAGCAGAAATAAAAAATTCAGATATTTTGCTCAGTGTCTTAGTGAGTAAACCTTTGTACTGATTTACTTTTGCTTTCTGCTTCTGAGCTTTGCACTTCCATTGTGTTTCTTAAAATCAGTAATGCAAAGAAAAGCATTGCTAGGAAAAGAGAAAACGTGGTTTTTCCTTGGTTTTTTTTTTTTGTTGTTATTATTTTTTCCATCTCTTTTTTTTTTTCCTCATCCATTAGAGGATAGGAAATGAAACAAGCTGTAATTCATGAACTTTGAAAAATCTCCTTTAAATAACAGGAAAGTTTAATTGTTCATTGCCCTTGGGGAGTATTTTTGAAGGTCTGTGGTTAATTCTTGTTGATTTCAGGATGAAATAGGAGCCTAAACACCTTTTAAAATTCTTTCTGGTAGCACTTAGGGCACTTTATAAGTCAGTGGGATTTGTGTGCTTATGTCAATGAAGGGCTTAGGAAAACCGTATTTAGCATTTTTAGAGGCAGGACCCACCAGTGGAAGCTGTGGGAATTTGTTTTACTAAGTTGCTTAGGCGCTGCTGATAATCTGAAATGATTGTAGGTTTCCTATCTAGAACTTAAAGTCCACTTCCTTTGGCCTAGGATTATTTTTCACTGCCTTTTCTGTTTCGTAGTAGAAACCATGTCATGATAGGAACCCTTCGTGTTCCTTGGGAGTAAGGCAATACATAAGAAGCTATGCTTCCTGTAAGTGATACAGAAATCTTAATTACAAAGGCCGAGGAGAAGAAAAGCCTTCTGCAGTTAATACAGTGTGTATTATCACTCTGTAGGCAAGCAGGCAGATCAATTCTTATCTGACTTCCAAAAAAAATTCACACTCAGAGTGATCCAAGGCTCTTCTCCAGGGTTGGTTGCATGCTGCTGGGAAAGGCTGCTCCCGCCTCCAGCTTGGCTACTGCTGACTGTCCCTGTCAAGGTATGTGTCTGTAAAACCTTGCATGCAGAAAAATCTTTGATTTCAGTTTCAGGTGAAGCTGCGATCTTGACACACATTTTTTTCATCCCTTTTGAAATATATTTCTGTTTGCAATGTGATTTTGGTTTTTTGTTTCTTTTTGTTTGGTTGGTTGTTGTTGTTTTTTTTTAATTTTATTTTTTATTTGCACAAACCCATACATTTGGGGTAGGAGCAGCAGTAAATCTCATAGCAGTGTGTTTGAGAAGGGTTTCCTTGGAGAAATCCTGGATGAACTTCCAAAAGTCCGGATGGTGCCTCATAGCAGGAATGTTTTTCTGCCGAAGAGTTAAGTTGGGTGAAAATAACTCTTTCCTAAAACAATCCTCATCTGTCCTTTGCTGTCTGCTTTCTGCCAGCTTCCATTGCTGCTGATGGGGTCCAGCCAGAAAAACCATTAAAGATAGGCTGGGTGGGAGATGGGTTTTTTGAAAATCTGCCTCTGATGTTAGAGCAGTTAAAAAAATACAGCTGAGTACTTGCTGTAAGTAAGCAGTGGTACAGAGCATGACTACCATTTTCCACTTCCATTAATCTTCCATTGGGGTTCATTGGGACAGCTTAAGCCAGGGTTAAAGCTAGGCATGTTCCTGCCCTGGATTCTTACCTGGAAACACAGCCTCAGTGTGGCAACGATTTTAAACTTACTATAAGGTTCTGAGTGCCTGTACAAATATTTCTGAAGCATTGCTTTCCTGGGATAGAGATGTATGGATGAGATACTGCCCTTGGCTTCATGTGGTGTATCCAGAGGGGGTCTGAAATATCCTGGTGGTTTGCGATTAAAAGTAATCTATAATAAATGCTGGAACAAGCCGAAAAGTGAAAAAAAATTCAACCTAGGGAGCCTGTTTTAGTTCTAGGAGTATTTAAACAATCATTAGACATTAAATATTGGAATTAAGGGTTTGTTTTCTGAGTACTGCTGCCAGCTAACATGCTTTGGAATGCTGTAGAAAAGCTGAGGGATTCACCTGGTAAATTTAGCTCTTCTCCACTCAAAAATCTTTTTTTTTTTCCTTCTTTCTGAGAACAGTTCTGAGCAGATTTTCCTGCCTTAAAATACAGGATGGTGTAGAAGATGTAACATAACCCTCCTAAACAAACATACACACTTATCCCCCCTCTCACCAGCTTTATTTACAGAGATCCTCCAGATCTCTCCAGCCCCTGCACGAGGTTTCTTCAAAGGGGAAAACTTTCAGAGACTTAAATACTTACTTTGAAACGGTTGTAAAGATTGCAGCTTCTGGAGCAAAGCCTAGCTTTTGCAGGAGTCTGCTGGCCAGGTGTGAGAATCCATGGGCTGCTGGCCAGTATCAACCCCATACATTAGGTCTGCGGGCCAGTGTAAACCCAATAAAGCATCTTTGAGGTCTTGCAGCTTTGAAGTTTGGGAAAGGAGTCTTGCCAGCCCCAAAGAAGCGGCTCTGAAGTTGGAAGCAGCCACAATTAGGTTAGGAAGGATTTGCTGGCTTGATGTTTTGCTGTGGGATGCTGCAGACATCTCTGCAGAGAGGCTGTATGCTGCTGTGCTCAGATTGCTGATTTCTCTCCTAACTGTTCTCAAGTAATTGTTCGATGAGCGATTTTTATTGCACTTCTGGTTTATATTCCAGTCTGTCTGGTGGCGTCAATCTTGATTTCTATGAAATATCAATTGATGGTATAAATGTGTTTTTAAGCAGCAAAATGCCATTGAGTTTAATATGAAAATGAAGCCATATTGGCAGAGGCTAAATTACATGCTGGATTTAGAAAACAGAGTGGATGCCTGTTCCGGTGTGAATTGATCTCAAGCTGGTGTGAATTCCCGAGGGTGGTTATTGCATTTATTGCTAAGGTGGGTGACAAGTTCACGTCATCTGTTTTGCCCTGGGAGCCAAGGATAATGTGTCCCTTGGGAGCTGGCTTCAGTTCTTATTTTCCTACTGTAAAGCTCTCCATCTGAGCATGGACCCGAGATCTTTCTGAGTTGGGATGGGTAGTTTTAGCTTTGTCTCAGAAAAGTGTCACCCAGCTTTCTACAGCAGGGAGAATTTCGAATCAATCTGTTAGTTTTGATGTACTGGTACCTCACCTGTAGCAGCAAGAACTTACATTGAGTGAGGTTACTTCTGACCTTTCCAAAGATTCTTCTGATTGTCGTTCGTCTGTCTGGGTGAACGGAGGAGTTGGCAGATCCCCAGCTGTGCTTCCTGCTCCATTTGGAGACAGGGATGTGTGCACCAAAGTGGCTTTTCGTTTTTGCTGTTCAACTTCCATGGCACTCTACTCCCCAAGTGCTGATACAGTAAATCTTTGCTTAGGTCTGTAGTTTTCTAAACTTATGTGTGATGCATCATCAGGATGGTGCTAAAGCAACCTATAAAAAGATGCTTGCTGTGCAGGTAAGCATTTCTTATTTGTCTCCTATCAAATGAAGTGCAATATTTTCATATATTTTGCATTTATCCAGCTATATTGGTGCATAAGTGATGCAATTCAACTTATCGTTTTCCTTACTAGGAAGTAATACAGCTCTTAATTTTAAATACAGTCTTGTTCTGTGAATCATTTGAGGACCAGTTGGTCCTGTTCTTACTACTGTCTAGTTTACTGTGAAGAGAGAGAGCTGGACATCTGAATTTTGGCATGTATCAGGTTTGAAGCTGCTTCATTTGCACACAGTAGATGATGATGGTTCTGTCAGACAAACCCTGTTAAAACTTGTTCATTGCTCAAAATGGAAACACGAACAGCTGCTTGTTGCTTATCTGTGTCTTGGCTAATTTTTAGGGATGGGTTTGTTCTCAATTAGTAGCAGTTGTATGATAGCTGTCAAAATGTCTGATTATTTATAATTTATAATAATAATTATTTATTAATTTTACTTCAGTGTTTAATTCATGTTTCTAAATGGCCTGACATTGCTCATGAAGTATCAACATAATAACTTGCAACGGATGAGGAAGTAGTATTACTCTGAAATGGAAATTTGAGCATCCTTGGATATAGGAGGAGCCTTTTGTCTGCTTGTGTATTTTGACCCTCTTTAGTGTCACAGCTGATCAGCTCATGAATTTTTGACGTGGAATTCTTCCCGTTCTGTTGTCTTAAAGGTGTGGAGCTGGGGCATGGTGATGTGCCGAGTCATGCAGGGGCCCTGGCTCCCTTCCCACTTGGCTGTGCTCCCCCTGAGCCATGGAAATTGTCTGTGGTTGTAACATTAGTATAATGTGGTGCTGGTGGTGGGAAGTGTGCTTGCTAAGTGATGCAAGAATCCTGCACAATTTATGGGATAATTACTTGAGCTGGGTGAGTAGAAATTGAGGGCTCATTCCCCTCCCAAGGCTTGGATGGTACCATGAGAAAAACCATGAAGGTAAAAAAAGTGTCCTGGTCTGTCCTTCCTTAAGGCCTAATATAACATTTAAAAATGCTGCCTCCTTCTTGTCACTGACTTTCAGACCCCTTGGCTTTCTAGGAAGCTTTTTTCTGGTGCACAGGCCAGAAAGTGATGCTCACATCCCTGAGCCTCTCCCCCTCAAGACACCTAGTCACAGCTGTCTCTGTGTAAAAAAGTTCTTGGAGAATTTTATCTTCCAGTTAAATGTTCTTCCTGATGGATCTGATGATTTTTAAATTTTTTTAAAAAATTCCATTAATTTACTAATACTAAAAGAAAATGTAAGGCAGGGGTTTCCTAGTAGCATGATGATTTTTTGTTCGTGTTGCTCATGAAAGTAAGTGAAAAGGGCACTTCAGCTGGACTCAAGTCTACTTGTATAATTAGAGGTCCTATCTGGATCTCTCCACGCAGCCTTGCAGTAAAATAATTTTATGTTTTCCTTTAGATATTTTTGTTCCTACATGTGGACAAGATGAATAGGTCATTGAGTTTTCAGCAGCCCTCACAGTCCCTGAGAAAAGGAGGAAATTATGGAGGCATTAGAGGGAAACATTATGATCTGAATCACACTGAGTTGTAGAGCAGAACCTCCCAGAGAAGCTTTGTTGATAACCTCCTCCCTTTGCTGGGAAAACAGCTTTGCTGATATTTAGGGTATGCACAAAACTCTAACCCATGATCCAGGATAGGGAGGAGGTGAGGGGCAGAGAAAGCTTGTTCCCTGGGCCAGTCAGCTTAATTGCTGCCTCATGGTGCTGTGTGGGTGAGCAATCTTGGTAAAGGAAGATCAAAGGAGCAAGATTTTAAGGTCATTGCTGCTGTACCAGCTCCAAGCAACAACCTTGGCACTGATCAAGGACTTCTGTTTTCAGGGCCACCTGGGAAATACCCCTGTATTTTTTCCCATCCTAGTGGTGGCAGAGCTAGTGGGTACTGGTAGTGGCTTAAATAAACCCTTTTCTGCTTTGAAGATCAGAAATGTGGTGGCATTTCTCATTTAAATTCTGTGGGGTTTGAAGGGAGTTTTTGTCCGTTGAACATAATTGGAATTCCCTAAATTTTAAGCTCAGATAACTAAGGCTAAGTTATAGAAGTCTGCTTTCTAATATCTTAAGCAGGCATAATTTGTATCCAGAGAGAAAATAGTGTAGAAATGCAGGTATTTAGGTCAGATACAAATGAAATAATTGTTGTGCTGTGCTGGGCAATTTATCTAGATGCTTTTTACCTTGCAGCTGTGCATGGACTGACACCACTGTGGGCTCCAGAATGACCTCTTTGGTGGGTGCTTGAGATGACATGCAGGGAAGGAATGTTCACTTGATAATTTTGAAGTTTTAGAGTCCCTAGTGGGCATAGCTGAGGTGTCATTATGATAAGAATCTTGAAAATTTAAGAAGCACTAAGCAGTGTATTTGTACCAGATGAGTGACTTTTAAACATTCACTTTTTAAGGCAAAATTATTTCCAGAGTTTGTCTCCTTGACCTGCTGTGTTACTACAACACATAGTTCTAAATATAACATTTTTATAAATGACCATTCCTGTTGCCAGTAATAGGTCTTATGCAGTACAGTGCCATGACACCTGACTTGCTAGAAGTACAAATTTTTATTAATGGTCAGATAAAGTTGCTGTTGCATTGCATCCTGTGGTCATTGCCTCCTGGAGTATAAATACACATAATAATGTTGTTTAACGTGACACATGCTGTTTCACCATATTGACATTTCGATTCTAATGCACTATACCTGTCTGGTGAGGCTACCTTTAATGTGTACCACCAGCATAAAAATCATCAGCAGAAAAGAAAAACAACCCACTTGAAGAAATAATGGCTCGTTTAGTGTTGTATTACTTCTGGGAAAGTTTTATATGTGAAAAAATGTTGCAGTTTTTCAGAGCGTGCTCCCAAACCTCAAAATGTGTTGTGCAACCAGTGTAATAAAGTGGTGATTGGGCCATGGGAAAGGTGCTGTGTCTCCCAGAGGGAAAATTTCTCCTTCTTAGTCATTTAGCCTATGGCTGTTCTGAAGGAGATGCAGTCACAGAGTACTGAAGTTGGGTTATGCACAGCCCCCACTTAGCTGACTCTCCATCTTTATTTAATTGAGCGGAATATCTTCAACATGAAGTATGGAGGGAGGAGAGGGAAAGTGTCTAGAGATGCTGGGGGAATAGACCCAGAAAGGACCAGGGAGCCTGGGGAATAGGATTTCCAGCAGAAGGAAGTGCAGTAGAGTCTACTGTTTTCATTGGGGAGCAGAGCTCATTTTGTTGATGTTTTTTATTTTGCTGTAAAATTTGAGGAGAGTGGAAAACCAGTGAGATTTTCCTTTTCTTAGTGCTCCTGAAGACTACTAGGAGAGTTCAAATTTGCAACACAAAATTTAATAGACTCCTGTTGCATAAGGTAAAAACACCATCCTTAGATATCTTGGAGAAATAAAATCATATGCTAGGGTATTCCTTCATGCTGAGCATCTCTTTTCCCCCTCTGCCCTGTGGGTACTACTTGTGCACTGCAGTACCAAGATCAGCTGCAGCTTCATTTTGTCCAAGTCTTTCACATCTTCCTATGGAGCCCGAACAAAGTAAATTCATACTTTTTTTGAGGTTTTTTTCCTTTTTTTTTGTCCCCAGAGAAGTGGTGCTTGTGCTTTGGCAAGTGTAAATGAGAAGTGACATGGTTGGTGGGAGCGGCTCTGAATCGGCCCTTGTCTCCCATTGTGTCCTTTGCCAATTAAAGGTCATTCCCAGGGCACAGCAGTGGGGACAGAGGGGCTAAGCCTATTGTCCACACATTAATGTTCACTGAGATCAGAAGCAGCTGAAAAGTTCGGGGGCTAAACCCAGTTTTTGTATGTTGGCAGGGTGGTGCTGGGAAAGGAGACATATGAGCATTCCTGCCCAAGGATGCACTGCTGTCACCAGCACCCAACTCTGATTTTTCCCAAGCTGCTGCTGGCTCTGTTACCTTCCTGTGTGTTGGTGGGATGCTCTTTGGGACAGGCACTCCAGCTTCTTGAGTGTTGGTGTCACTGTGCAGATGGGATGCTGAAGGTGCTGACGTGGTAAGAGCAGACCCACTTTCCAAGAGCGTGTGGCTCCACTACTTTCTTCCTTTACAGCATTTCTTTGGAGAATGTCAGGGCTTTGGAGGCAGTCATGGTTTGAAGGTTGTGACACTCTTGTTGGTTGAGCTATTAGGGTCTCTGTTTTTGATGTGGCAGAACCAAGTGGAGAGATGTTTTTGCTTCAGCACATTGAGATCTCTGCTAAATTTTGGTAGATGGCAAGACCTTAAAAGGGTGGTGTGGAGCAAGTGATGCCCAGTGCAAAAAATTGGTAATAAATGGAGAATTTTGGGGGCATCTTCTCCCATGTTTAGTGGTTTACTTTCTGTCAGTTTCTTGTATTTTCAGTATTTCTGGTGTGCTTATTTACCATTCTGGCAACTTTAGGAAGAAAATAGTGAAAACTTTGTTTCTCCACTGCCTATTTGGAGGCTTAATATATTAAGAGCAATGGAAAGGAGCAGCTAAAATACAGTCCCTGCCATGCCATATTTCTTTGTCCATAAATTACCACTGGTGAAGGCAAAAGGCTAAAGTGGGCTTGACAGGGAGAGATGATAGATCTGGGACTGGAATTAGAAGTTTTCTTAAACAGAAGTGAATTAGATAGGAGGCTTCTCTTTGAGCATGCAGGATGGCTGAACTCTGACTGCAGTGGGTTAATGTGATCCTCAGGTGTGATCCTCTGATAAAATTCTGGAGGCGGAAGAAGTAATGGTGTAAATGTGCCAAGGCAGCAGGATTAATAACAGGTGTTAAACCGTATTTCAGGAGACGTCACTACTTGGAAAACATACATCTCCAGCCTCTTCAGCCCTGCATTGTTTTGTAGGGGCTTTATTTCATGTTGGGCATGACAATTTGATAGCGGATTTTCTTCACCTTATGTTCTCTAGGCAACTTCTCAATGTGGCTGTCATATCTTGTTATCTTTTTTACCATGAATCACATGATTTAATTTTTTTTTTAAAATTCTGCAGCTTCTGCAGAATTGGAATATTTAGTGCTAATTTCATCATTCATTAAGAATATTATTTTCACTAATAATACCTAGCACCCAGTGTCAGCAAAGGTGCACTGAAGTCTTTGTAAAGACTGATGAATCCCTCTTGTTCTCCAAGCACTGCCCAGGGGACTGAAGGCGGCCTGGAACTGAAGATGCTCTTTAGCCATAGGCTTCTGCTGCATTTTTATTGTTGTCTAATCAGTGTTTCCTTGGAGAGGCAGGATGAGCTGATGAGGCACCTGTAAAAATTAATGTCAGGGCGACTTTTTCTTCCAGGTCTGAGTAGCATCCCAAGGTGAAAGCCTGGTTCTTCTGAAAGGATTGCCAAATTTGAATCGACTGGAGGCAGTCAGAGTAGCACAAGCAGGTTTTATTGCACTGCTTGCAGCTACAGCATTATAGCAATTGGCAAAAGAGTCACCACAGGTACTATTGACTTTGGCTACTGCAGGAGGAAGTGCATGGTTTAATAAAATGAATGCCTAAATGCAAAGAAAGAGAACCAGTGTAATCATCCTCTGCAGGGGTCCCTGATGGTATCCCTATAAGTGTGTGTCATGGTCAGGGTTTTGGCAGAGCTCATCCAGTGGGCAGTGGAGCCTGCAGGAGGTTAAACCCTTGCCAGCCCCTCAACTGATGGTCTCAAATATGAGGAGGAGGCAGGAGAGCTGGATCTGTCCCTCAGTGGGTGTCGGTCCCTCCTCCCCTTGCCCAGGAGTGGTTCTGATTTATGGTGCCCGCCTTTGGTTTCAGCATCAGCATTGCTTGTGTCTGCTGTCTTAATTTCTCATGCCTGACAACCTTCACGGGTGAGCTGGCTTTCCACTCCTTGATCCAGAACACTTCTCAGTTTATTGCTCACACAACAGAGTCTTTTAATTGAATTTATATTTGTTTGGATAGCACTTGTCAGTGTGGCATGAATCTTCATCAGGTTCAATCGTCTTTCACTGAGCTCGTATGTAATCTCCACAGTAAGTGCTTCAAAACTGGAATGCTTGTTCCCCCTTGAGGGGAAATGAAACTGCTTTGTAGCATGGCTGTCTTTTTTCCAATGCCTGTTCAGTGCCTTGGGCGATCAAGGTCTTGTCTCTGGAGACCATTATGAAGGTTGTGATTCTTGGGTTTTTTTTTTAATGCAAATTGAATATTTATTTAAGATAACTGTAAATGTGGTTATTTTTAATACTGGTGAAGAAGTGAGATGTGCCAAGGCATCATGATGGAAACCCTGAGAGGAAGGGGAGTGTATGGTCAGTTGCTTCCCGTTTGCGCATTGGAGGACCAAATTCTCCTGTGGAATAAGCAGCTCCCCTTTTGCAGAGTATGGGCTGAAAGGCCCTAAGACCTTGAGAATTACTGACACAGGAAACACTGCAACAGTTCTGGAAAAGGGATAAAAGAAACAGTACCGTAGTAATTCGGTCAACAATATGTTCAACAGAACACATTCATAACTCTTCCTACTTGGGGACACCATTTGCTTGCTGTATTATGCCAGTAGAGATAACCCCTAATTTCTTTCATATCCTGTTTTTGAATCATTTTGTTAAACAAAGGCCTTTGAGTCCTCCTTTGTTGCTGAGAACAAATGGTGAGATTTTGGGGACTGTAGCTACTTTTGTTATTCACAAATTCCAGAGCCTTTCAAAATTCTTCATCATTCACATTCTGGGCTTCACCACACAATCATTCATTATGTCAGCAGCTGCCCGGGGAGTCTCACTTCAGCTCATTCAGCCAAATAATAAGCACTGGGACAACTGCTTCTGCATTAAAATAATAATAAATTAATAAATAGAGATTCTTGCATGTGCAGAATAATGTGGCTATCTTCTGCTTTTTTACATACCCCTATGTTGAAGTCAGTGATTGGTTTTGCTCAGTGTCTGTGTTGGAATGAACCTGACCATTCGGGAAATTGTTTTTGATACAACCAAACACTTCAGTTCTGCCCAATTTTTGGTGCCTTTTTAGACATGTTTTATTTCTCAGATATCTCTTCCGTATTTCATTCATTTGCCAGGAGGATTTGGGATGTTCACCTGCCATGCCTTTGCAGGTGTATTGGCATATATGTGTATAGCTGTGGAGATAACACAGCCCAGCAAGCACAGAGTGATTATTGGTGGTGTGCAAACAGGATTGCAGATTGAGTGACCAGCACAGTGGATGTCTATCTTTTGGTGCAACTTTTTTATTTTTCAAGTAAGTGCATCCAAGAACCTAATTATAATATTAGTGTGAGGCTTCATTCTTCCTCTTTAGTTAGGATAAGGAATGTAATTTGCAAAGTGAGGAAGGATTATTCCTTCCATCCCCTGTGCAAACAGGGCGCTAGCTGGCTTCCCGTGGAGTATGCAAATATCAGCGTCCCGTTGTGCAAGGTATCCGTGCTGCAGTCTGCCTGGTGGCAGACTAATCCAGGATGGCTTTATCCAGGTGTCATTCCATCCCCAAATCTGAAGTGAGACACCCTGCCCGTTCTGTTGCCTCGTTCATCTAAGTGAAATTTGCATGCAGATTCAGCTGAGCAAAGGAAAGCCGCCTTATGGCTTTTCAGGGATGTATAGCTTTCCATGCATCAGGCAGGCTGTGCATGACGTTGCCACCTTTTGCTGAACTCTTCCCCGCCTACACGGATAGTACCACATGCAACTGAAACCCACTATTGATTGTGTGGAAGCAGTTCTGTCTGTTAGAGGAAATAATTTGGATGTTTATGGGAGATGGGTAGAAAAAAAACCAACTAGATAATTTTTATTACTTTTTCTTTTCTGTTCTTTTTTTTAAATGAGCATGAGAACAATGTGAAAGTGAACAGGTCTTACCAAAGACTAGTGTTAGCCAATTGTAAGACTGGGTCTGGAAAGGCTGGGTAAAGATTTTCTATGTGAGCATGAATACCCTATTGGGACACTTGATGGTTTCTTGTCCCACCCAGCTGGCCTCACTCCTTTTCCTACATACGCTGGGCAGCAAAAAATAGAAAGGGAGAAGAAAAGCATTTAAATTGTATTCGTAACTGTTGTTCTTCTTGATGAAGCACACAGAGCTTGTATTTTCAAATGACATAATATGTTTTCAAATATTAGTCCAGCAACAGGAGCTCCTTGTACCCTGCCATCTCTTCTGTGCTTTGGAGATGGGGGCATTGCTTTTCCAACTTGAAGCTGAGCTTTGATCTGCAAAGTCTCCACTGTTGCTCACCACAGCCATGCTGTGGCCACTCCATATTTATGATCAGGCACTTTTTTGTCTATTTCTTTCTCTTTTTTTGCCCCCTGTTTGTGTGGTGGTTTTTGTTTCGAGTTTTCTTTTGCTTAATGGAAAATGTCCCCAACTGTTGCACCTTTGGTGAAGAGACTGTGTTTTCTTTTCTCCTTGAAGAGCTGCTAGCTCAAGTGAACCCCCTCTTATCTGGGCATTCTGTGGCAACACAACTGCCAGTTATTTATGTATTGCATGTTTTGTTGGCTCTTCTTTGGAGCCTTGTAACCTCTTGAGCAACTCTAAACCCAAACAACAGGCCTTGTGAGCCACATTCCTAACTTGACATGTACCAAAGTGCCTTATCGTCCCTCCTTCCACACCCCCTATGCCCCAGTTTGGCTCCCAGCCTTATTCCTTCTGTTTTTACACTTCTCTGCTTCAGTCTCTGCAGAGGGTGCTCAGCCTATGCCATTGCATAGCTGGAGCATCTCAGAAGGGCATGGTTTTGATGACTTTCTAGTGGCCTGGGCCCCAGCCTCTGTGTCCAGCAGCTTCATCCTAATTATTTCTAAAGTAGTTCTTAGTCACTCTCTGACTGCTTCGCCTCTTACTCATTTCTCTGCCTGATCTTAACTTTAGAGTGTTTTTCTACTCTCTTTGTGTTCATACAGTGAGGTTGGAAAAGCCCCTTTTTTCCCCTGCTGCTTGCCTGGAGAAGAAGCTGGAGAAGGTGGTGTGAGTGATGGCTCTTCTTCGGTGTAGTCAATGCTGGGCTTCACCAGTGGGGAGAGGCAAAGGGACTCCTCTAGCAGATCTTTCAGGCAGCATTTGTGAACCTACATTAAAAATCCCCTCTTATCTTCCCCAGAATATCCAAGGCACATTGTAAAGTGAGATGGGCTGCAGTCCTCATGGCCAGATCTAAATGTGTCTTGCAGTAGAGCTAGATATGCTCAATAAAGAAAGATATTAAAAAAAAAAAGGCACTAGATTCTGATGGGGAAAGTTCCTTTGCAGAATTTGTGTGGCTGGAAAGCTGCCTGGCAGACAAGGACCTGGGATGCTGATGGACAGCAGCTGACCACGAGCCAGTGTGTGCGCCCAGGTGGCCAAGAAGGCCAATGGCATCCTGGCCTGGATCAGCAACAGCGTGGCCAGCAGGACCAGGACAGGGAGTTCAGTTTTTGGTTGAAGCCACACCTCGAGTGCTGTGTTCAGTTCTGGGCCCTTCCGTACAAGAAAGGCATTGGGGTGCTGGAGTGTGCCCAGAGAAGGGCAGCAGAGCTGGAAAAGGGTCTGGACCATGAGTCTGATGAGGTGCAGCTGAGGAAACTGGGAGTGTTTAGTCTGGAGGAGACCAAGGGGGATGTTATTGCTCTCTAAAATTACCTGAAAGGAGTAATTATAAAGGTA
Source organism: Drymodes brunneopygia (assembly GCA_013400955.1). Lineage (NCBI taxonomy): Eukaryota > Metazoa > Chordata > Aves > Passeriformes > Petroicidae > Drymodes > Drymodes brunneopygia. The sequence continues at coordinate 493,864 of VZTZ01036314.1, forward strand.
GAGGTCTGTATTTTCTCACAGATAACATGTGACAGGACAAGAGGAAATGGCAAGAGTAGGTTTAGGTTGCATATTAGGAAAAATTAGTTTGCTGCAAGTGTGGTCAGTCATTGGAATGGGCTGCCCAGGGAAGCAGTGGAATCTACATCACTGTAAAAGTTTAAAAACTGTGTTTATGTGGCACTTAGGGTTTAGTGGTGACTGTGGTGGTTCTGGGTTAGTGGTTGGACTCTATGCATTTTAGATATATTTTCCTTTTTTTTTTCTTCCTAGGTTATTTTGAGCTTCCTAAAAAACTGAAGTGATGCCTGTCAGTGCCATAGGCTCCTAGACCTTACCCAGCACCCTGGTGCAGTTTCATAGCTCTGTCAGCAGGGCAGAGCCTTGTGTGCCCTCTGTCTGCAGAGTCTGTATGCTGAGGTGTGTTCCATCTACATTTTCAAAGTCGGGAATGCAGCCTGGATGTGAAGGGTGAGGTCTGATCCCCTTCATCTGTTTTCTGCAGTTTAGCTGCTGGGTCCCTCTTTGCAAAATTAAACACAAGTCTGAGAAGAAACATAATTACATCTTTATGCAATAGCTACAAAAGTTATGCAGAGACTGTGAGGACAAGCATCATTTCTGCTGGCCTGCCCTCTTGGCAAGCAGTTTGCTTTTTGTACATGCTTTCGGACACTTCGGTCTGGGTCAAGATGAATCACTCCCTGAATTCCCCTGACTATATTTACTCAATCTCTGCTGGCTATAAAAGGAGCTTGGTGAGTATTTAGGCTGCTGATGGCTCCGATTGAGCCACCAGCCTTTGTGCAGCTGAATCTTTTGTCTGAGACTCATTAGCCCAGACACTGCTGGGAAATGATGGTCTGAATGCCAGGAACCTTTGCAGCTGTGCCAGCCCTGGAGGTGGAGAGGCAGGTAGGCATGGGGGCTGCAGCCCCTCCCATCCCTCCAGCATTTATCGCCCCCAGTGGGAAGCTCCTCCTGAAACTTGTACCCCAAAATGTGGTTTCCCCTGGGCAAGCCTACCTGTCCATCAGGGCTGTGCCTGTAGGTTAGCTAAGTAGGGCTCTCCATTCACCCTGTAAGGGTCCCTGCTGTGGGGTTCAGGTCCTTGAGAGGGTCTGGGGCTACAAAGACCTATTGTGTAAGACTGGCAAAGTATCAGGTTGCAGCAGCTTTCCCATGAATTAAACTTACTATGAGTGTGGGAGCAAATAGCTTATCTTCCAGTCTCATTACTAGAATGGATATGCCATAAGCATTCCAGAAATACACTCTTTAAAGATATATAAAGAAGATTGTGTAAAAATCCGTATCTGTTCTGTTACAACGTGATGCAAGAGCTATGCTTTGAATTCCAGCAAGCTGAGAGCTGCTGGAGAAATGGTTGAACATGGGGCAGGGTGGCAAGGAGCTGTTGGTAGCACATCCTCAGGTTTTCCTGCGCTTCAGCATTCCCTTTCCCTGATAAAGTCAGCAGCTGTTGCTGCTGTACACAGATGTGGCAAAGTCCTCCAGGTAGGGAAGAGCTGCCACTCTGTCTGAGGAGCAGCTGCTCTTAAATGGTTATTTTCCTCTGTGATTTCCCCCAGCTCAGAGTCTCACTGATATCTCCTCGTATGGTGCCTGCCTCTTCCAGCTCTCAGAGTACTTCTTGCATGTCAGGGAGGCATTGCTACTTCCTTCTCTGTTTGAAGAGGTAAGAGCTGAAGGCCTTGCTCTTATTTTTGGAAGCCTCTCTGCAGTGTATCCAGATTTATTTGTCTGTAGTATGCTGGGTGACCTATGAAACCAGGTATCCTCCTGTCTTCCCCTGAACAGCCCCTCCAAACACAAACTCAGTTCTCCAGATCTCCTGTATATGATGCATTTTCATTATTTCAGGCCATGAATTTTCATGTTTTTCAGGGAAAATTCCTTTTAATCTTGTATTTTGCGCTTGACTCACCCAAATCAGGACTTGTTTTCCCTGTTACCTGTCTTGGATCTAAATACCAGCAGAGTTAAAAGGTACTGATTTACCTTTTTGACTTTTGCAGTTCGGTCATATGAACTTCAATCCTCTTTTTGCTTTCCTCCATCTGCTTTTACACTGGGTTTATATGTGCCTTCCATGCCTCAGCCATGGCTGAGAAACTTCACCATAGTGTAGGTGTGGGTCGAGCTTTCCCATATTTCTCCTTCTTTGCTCTTAGGAAATCCTTTTTCTTAGCACAACTGGTGGTCTTTACTAACTTGTTTCATTCAGGAAGGAAAGGCACACCTCTATTAGTGCCTTTGCTAATCAGGCATCTTGAATGTAATTTTCTTTTGACCAAACAGTATTTTGTGGTACCACCTCCAAGCACCATGATCTAGAAACTGCCTGGCAGGAGTTGTGCTTTCAGGTGGTGACCCCCTGCTTTTGTGGGGCCTGCACCTTTGCTGTGCTCACATGCAGGTACCTGAGCTCACTCTTTTTTATATCAGTGATTTTACAGGTCCTGGTCCTTGCTCCAGTATCCTTCACCCTTCACACATCCTTCTGCTGACCATAAGGTTATCTTTTCAGGTGAAGGATTTGGGTCTTTTTTTTTTTTTTTTTTGAGAGAGGGTGTAATTTTCTGGAGAAAAGGTCCTTGTTTTTTAAATGAGAGGTTTGGGGGAAGGATAATTGTTTCATGTTCTCTAAAATGTCATCGTAGTCTTTTATTGTTGCAGATTCACAAAATACTTTAATGTGCATAATCATCTTGCAGTAATCAAGAAGAAAATGAGCCATTATTTGGGTTAATGTATTTTAAACACTAAAAAAACAAGTTTGTCTTTTTGCATCCTGTAGCTCTGTTGGACTCCTGTGTAAGTTTGAGAGCCTGAAGAGATCAACCTTCTTCTCTCACTGTCTACTATTTGTGTTCAAGCCCTTATTTATTTTTTTAAGCAAAGGACAAGCTTGCGCTAAAACCTTGAGCAGAGTGCTTTTTTTTCTCTGGCCAGAGTGTATCAGCTTTGGCTGTAAATCACCAGGAAAGCATTTTAGTTCACTTGTCTCAGTTTTGCTCAACAGAACACAATAATGGAGATTTTAGTTTTGTCCATACTCTTGGTTTGACCACATTCCTGCTGCTTTGTTGGTCACCAGTGATCTCAGGCTGTCCTCAGAGTCAGTGCTGGGTGACCCTTGGCTGAGACCCAGCTCCTTAGACTGCTCTTAACCTGTTTGTTTGAGTGGTTTCCAGAGCAGTGTGTGATCTCTGTGAGCTTCAGGTACCATGAAAAGATGCCGTGTGTCTGTTCTCAGGACAAAAACCGTTTCTGAAAATGGTCCATGTGCATTTGGCCAAATGAGAAAATAGCACTGCAGCGGTGGTCTCAAATCAGGCTAACGAGAGAGGAAGTAAAATTTAAACATATAGATTTCAAAGGAGCAAACCCACCCCACGCTTGCAGTCCGAGGCACTTAAACATCTTTCCATTTAACCTGCAGACCCGTGTGGCCGTATTTATTTAATCTGCCGACATCCAGGGACGGATGTACTGACAGGGACTCCGTGATCTTCAGCTGTGCAATCAGTCCTGTCTCCTGCCCTGGAGAGATGCTGGAGGCACATTCCCTCTCCTGGTGGCTGCTTGTGTTGTGGGGCTTTCTGGTATCTCTCACGCCGAGGACAAGCTGCAGTGTTTTGCCGTATCTGTGCCATCTCCTGCCTCTTGCCACATTGTCTGATGGTGTAGGCCTGATTTTTTTTTTTTTTTTTTTTTTTTTTTTTTCTTCCCTGGCCTCAATGAACTCACTTTAATGCTTGTGGAAGGCTCAGTCAGAGCTTCAGCAGCCCCTGGTTTATCGTCAATGATATTTAGAATAATAGGACAGCAAGGACAAGTATGAGAGCACTGGGAGAGCCGCTCAATCCAAGTGTGCGGCTGGGTCAGGATGTGACCCCAACTGTGCACAGCAGGATGTAGGACACACACCCTGGCTGTCAATAACCAAACTGGTTTTGTGTCCTGGCTTTAATAATACATCTCTCTGATGGGTGGTTGTCCCAAATGCTCCCTGTTGGCCTGCATTCCTAGTGAAGGCTATGTCTGGAATCAACCCCTACCCCTTCAACTACTGATGGTTCTTTTACTGCTGATTGCAGTGTTAAACTAGAATGAAATAATGTTGCAAGTCCTGTGCATTGCCACTAACACGTCTTTAGTATTACCAGGCAAGGTGTATTTTTAGTTGTGATAAGCTTTCTAAATGCAAACAAAGCAAGCAGCAAATTCTTCCTTTCAGCTGTAACAGTATTTTTATTTGTGTGACTTTGTGTATGTCAGGAGAAATAGAGTTTCCTTTTCTTCTACTTACACCATTTGGTGCAGAGAAAATGGGAATACATAGGGTAGTTTAATGCAGATGTCAAAAATGACTATAGAGGAGTAAAGTGGTCACAAAAGAACAATATACGAAGTCTTTGGAAAAGAAGGAGAGCCCAAGCAGCAGTGTGCTTGAAAGGAAACCTGCACAGGATAAATTCTTCAGTATAAATCCTTTGTAAATTACTATTCTTGCAGTTTGTGGCTTTGTTTAGTATCAGATTGCCTTCATCTTGTGGGCTTCTGCAACTGGAGTTTATCAGGATTGAGTGACATGAACGTGTTTGCATATTCATAAATTAGTCTTTTTAAGACTTCCCAGTGGGACTTTTAACTATGCTTAGTCTGCTTATCCATTCAAATCCACCGCTACAGTGTTTTAAAACTTGAAATCATAACTGCATCTGAAATTCACCATGAAATAAAATATTGTAAGTGAGGACGCATGTTAGCAATCAACACAAGGTCTTTCAAATGAGCCCTTGTGCTGCAGGATGGGAGGCTGTTTCCAGGGAAGTATTGACAGACCCTTGATCAGTTGAAGCCCGGGGCACTGAAATCCATCAGTAGGCGCAGAGGTTAGCGCAGAACAGGTTTTGGAGGTGCTCAGCGCTTCTCAGCGATGGACCAGATTGTTTCTGTATCTCAGCCATAGCTGGCTGAGCTTCATCAGGCTAGCTGTAAATCACGTCATGGGGAAGGTGCAGAGGTAACAGCAAGAAGAATCTGCTTAAATTGTGTGTGTGGAGCAATCACGGCTTTTTCGCAATCTCCATCTGCCCCCGAGTGCTGACGTTTTGACTGGCAGTAAATTTTTCATGTAGAAACAGGAGTTGTCTTGAATTGTTTGTCTTATCTCAGTCCTTTTCATTTTCATGCTAGCTTTGGCCAGTCTTGTAGGATTGCTGATTGAATTTCTTTGATTAACAGAGACTTTCATGTTACAGAAACGAAAATTCTTATTTTTAAAATTTATCACTGGATAGCTAAAATGGCCAACTATGGATGAACTTTCAGAAGATAAGAAACAAAGCTGAGTGTCATGGCTGTGATTTTCCAGCAAACTGGAGATCTTGTGGATCACACTTGTTAGATGTCCAACTTACTTTTTTTAAAATATAAGATTTTACTTTTAAAGGGCAAGTGTGCAGCATTTAAAAAAATACTTTCAATTGTTGTTTTTGAAACAAACAAATAGATGACTAAAGATGCTTGTTACAGTAAAGAGAAGTAGAAAAATCCAAATATTTGGTACATACAAGGGGAAAGTCCTGGCAAAAGTGCTGCACCATAATACAAAGCACTGCAGAATGGAGGAGCTGAAAATAAAGGCACAAGAATATTTTTGGATAAAGCTGCTGTAGTTGGCTGAGGTTAGAAAAGTAAAAACACATCCTCTGTTATTTGTGAGGGCAAAGGGAACTTGTAAAAACAGCAGGTAAATTTCTCATTTAATATTTTAACGAATTCTGTGATTTGTAAAGCCCTAGGCCATGTTTATATATATATATATACATATGTAAAATTGAAATGATTTTTTCCTCTAGGTCACTGTGAAATTCCTTAATTCATTTGGCATGCCTTGGCCACTACAACAGCAGAATAAGAGATGCCTCTCATCCTGATGTGTGCACATTATACTCTACTGTATGGCAGCCTGCCTTTCCTAGCAGTACTCTTATCTTCTCCTTTAAAGCAGTACAATTTAACTTTGCAGACCCTGTCATCCAGCAGTAATTTTCTGTCACTGCAGGATACCAATCCCCTGTTTGCAGCTCAGATGCATTTTAGCACTTCACCCTGTTAGAACACATCATTGTTTGAGGGCTTATGTAGATGAGGGATCTGTAAGCTGAGTCTCTTAAAACTGAATTCACTGTCTTGTTTCAAACATTCAGCACTATTTTTACCATAGTTACTTCATTTTGGTCCTTTTCTTCTATTTGCTTTTTGACAGATTGAAGAATAGGCATAAGGAAAAAACACCCAAAACCATTTTCTGACATCTCCCTATTTTTAATTTGTGTTGATAGTTCTTGTCTTGTAGCTAGGTTTGCTTTGGATCATTTAATATAGTTTTCCCTAGACCACTGTTCAACTTCTTTACCCATTCATGACCAAATTAGGTTTGATTTTGTGTTTAACTTATGAAGACTAAGGGGAATAAGGCTATAGAAAACACAGAAAGGACTCCAGAACTGTTAAAGTTGGGAAGAAAAAATTTTTTGCAAATTGGAGGACTTCAGTAGCTTAAAGAAAATAAGAAAACATAAAATGTAGGAGTGAAGAGAAACAGTAGGATCTTGTGCAGAACATTGAAATACTCCATGTGTGCATAAACTCCTGCTTTCTGTGTGTGGATGTAGGCAGTCAGCTCAGTAGAGCTGCTGACTTGTGAAGGACTGGAATTTAACCTGCTCTAGCTGGGATTTTCTCTTGGTTTTTTTATTTTCTGTGTTAGGCTTGAGTATAGATTGGTGGAGAAGTTTGGAAATCCGCAGTGCCTGGCTACACCACAGCTTGCTACAACGTTCAATGACTTTGTAAGGTTTCGTGGTTGCTAAATCCACTTTTCCTGTGATTCGATGTGATTTTTAGATTAACCATTTTCAAATTTCTCTTCATTTTTACAAGACAGATTGTATTACTGTTCTTTCAACCCCGTGGAAATTGTAAAATAGGTTCCGTAAATAATAGATGAGTAAAAAAAATCTTTGTTAAAAAAGGTCAAGGATTCCTGATCTCTACAAGATTAAGCTGTCTAACCTCGCACACTTGGAGAAAACCCCACCCTAAGATACCATAACTTTTCAGTGCAAAGAGACCAAGTCCCACACTTTATTCCTGATTCTCAGTTTTTCCTCATGCAAATAAAACATACTTTGCCCATAAAGTCCTCTGCTTCCAAGCTGGCTTCTCAGGTTTTGTTTTTGCACAAGCGTTCTATCTGCAGCAAATTGTCCCGTCCAGAAGGTGCCTTTGGAGATTTGGGAGTACCTGTGCAAGGCTCCATATGCCTGTTTTTGCCCCACTCCCTCCCTCCCTCCCTCCCTCCCTTCACAGTGTCAGTGATGCTGAATCCCAGCATCCTCCTGTGTGCTGCAGCTAGGGACTGGGGGCTGGAAAAGCAAGGGAGAAAATGACTTTTGGTGCAGGTTTTCCCTAAGTGAAAGTTGTTTTCCTGAGAGCAGGTACTTGACAGAGAGGCCTGTGCAACTGTGTGTCCTGAAATGGGCTGTGACCTTCTTTTCTTTGCCACAGGTCTGGACCAAGCACTGGCTCCTCTGAATGCCCTACAGAACTGGTGATCCTGTAATATACATGACAGTGAGCATAACTGGGAAAGGAATCCCTTCTCAAGAGCCTCTTTCTTTCTTTGACTATTTTTAGGATATATTGTATTTCCTCCTAGTGGTCTTTTTTTTCCTTAAAGGTGTGAAGGGCCAGAAGTGTGCAGCAGTGCTTAGCAGCATGGGGTCTTCAGGGAGCTGAAGCATCACTAGCTATTCTCTGTTTACAAAGATGGTGCTGGTGTGGGCTCAGAGCTAAAAGTTGTGGTTCCTGGCATGGGTAGAGGTGGAAAACGTCGTATTGCTGGGGGATGAGGCACCTGCAGCAGTGAGGGCTGTAGTTACCTGGCTCAGAGAATTTTGATTAAGGAAAGATGAGATCAAAGGGAGAGCTGTTTGAGCAAGTTGCCTTTTGATTTTTTTAACGTGAATCCCATTGACTGAAGTAAATTTGGGGTGGAGAAACCAAATGGTAATTTTAATGATGCAGCAAAATGTTAATGATGAAATATAGTTCCTCAGGCTCCATTTCATCATAGCCTGTACCTTTAAAACCATGGGCTTCAAGGGGCAGAGATTGTAGCATCTATCTGTTCAGGCTTTTATTTGGCATGGTTGGGTAGGCTATTGAATTCCTACTCCCCGCCTTTAGCTTAGCTGTGTACTGTATGTTCTCCACAATACCTCAAGCTGAAAATTGATCTCTGGTCAATACTGTGTGATGATTCGAACCACTCCCGTAATCAGCACCGCTCGTTGAATGAAATTCGTCGTGGGAGGCCTGATTATTATCTCCACCAGGACTAACCCCACTGAAAGGGCTATCAGACTGTCTGAATTTGGACACTTTGGACAACTGCCATCAGGAGTTATCTGTGCTTCCAGAAAGGGCTAAATTGAGCAGAGATGAAGTACTGGTGTTTATTGATTTCCTTTTTTTAAAAAAAAGACTTTTTTCTTTTTTTCCTCCACTCCTCCTGACTAGGTAGGGCAGAGGCAGCGTTAGCTACATGTTCTAGGTGCTGAGATAGCATTGCTGCAGATGATGAATCTTTTTTGACCCCATGTCAAATTGTCTACAGCACGCATTGGAAGATTTCAGGGGTGCTTTTTAAGGAAAGATCTTTAGTCAAAAATGCCATGTCGTGTAAAACAGCTTTGTAGTCTCTTGGCTATATGCTGTGAATGAAGTAGAGCAAACAAGTGTCACAGATGAGGCTGAGCACTTACCAGTTTGTGTATCAGCCTCAATAGAGAAGTTCTTCATCTATTGGAACAGGAAAGAGGAACTGCAGCCTTCAAGTAAGTGCTTGGTTAAAGGGATTCACCATTCAAAGTGATTTCCATTAGGTTATGTTTTGGGATACCCTTATCTTCCATTATGGAGGTTTCTGGTGCTGTATAAGCAAAAGGGACATACTATACCAGCACCATGAAGAGCTTAGTAGCAGCTAATAGTATTGAAACACCTGATACTTGCTTAGATAATGCCCTTTATTTCTCCTATGCAGTGTTCAGGAGTACAGAAGGTACAGAAGATGGGTTGGATTTTTTTTTTCTCCCCTTACTAGTGTAGAAAATTCCAGTAGTGCTGGTGCGACCTGTGTTGGGAGAGCCTGTTTCATTGTACAGGAGCACATGCCACTGATCGTTATTAAAAATGTATTTAAAATAGCAATAACAAATGAAGTGCAAATACCATGACTGCATTTACTTCACAGAATGTTTTTAAAGCTAGTGTGGATTAGGGTATGCCAAGCTTTAATCATGGAAAATCAAAGGGTGAAACTACACCACTGCACACTGCTGCCTGCCTCCTCTAAGAGCTTTATGCAGTAGCAGTGCATGGTCCAGGCTTGGTAATAGCACAGTTTGTCTTCCCAGTGACAACTCCTCTGCCTCTGACTTGAGGACCTGGACTGAAATCTTAATCTCACTGCAAAGCTCTCATTGACGCGTATGGACTTTGCTTCAGCTCCATTTGATGGAGCGCAGTGGAAGCTTTAAAAGCATTCAGGCCAAAGTGTCTTCACCAGGGGTGTTTGTGCCTGTTTGTCACCAGATAACCCTGTGTCTTTCAATAGAGTTAAAGCTTCGTGGGCAGGCGCTGCCCTTGTTTAATGCCATGGCATTGTTCCCATTGGCTTCAAAATGAGGAGGCACTTGGGCTGGGACTCTCAAAGGCCCTTAGGACCCTAAGTCCCATTCATTTCCTGATTTCAGTGGGACTTAGAGTTCTAAATCCCTTTGTGAATCCAAGCCATAATGCTCTACTGTCTAGGCACAAGTATTAACAAGAGTTCTCTTTTTATCCTCTTAGCATGGTAAGCCTGGAAAGTGGAGCTCTGTGTTATCTTCGCTGTGCTCCTGAAATAGGCTGAGAATATGTGTAGCTGTTTAAATATGGAACTTATCTTCTTTCTTGTGTCTGGATTATCATCTCCTCCAGAATTATAAAAACAAACAAGTCTGGATGACCAAGCTCCTTTCTGAGCTGAAACTCTGCAGGATGGGTGTTGGTGGAGAATGGGTAATGTGAGTGAAGGGGGAGGAGTACATCGTTGCTTTAACCCCTTTCTGTCCTTCTCCCAGCCAGCTTGGTTCCTTGGGGTGTGCAAGAAAATCATCTATTCCACAAACCCTTTCTGTACTGGTAGCCATGCTTTGGAAGAGCCCTGTGCCTTAGTATCCACAAGTACTTGACCCACAGAACCTGTGGGGAAGCTAGGCACTCACTAGTGGGGCCATAAAAAGCAAACCTTCAGTAAGAAACCTTCGTAGGAGCCTCTTATTGCCATTCTTTCAATGCCAAATGAGTTTTTTGCATCTGCTTGCTCATTTCCAAATCTATTGATAATGGACCCAGTGCTCAGCTGATGCAAATTAGCTTAGTGCCCCTGAAGTCAGGTCACTGGCTGTGTTGATTTAGCTTGTCTGAGGAGCTGATACAGGCTCTCTGGTTCTTGTGGTGTTAAACAGTTTTCCCTCTGTAGCCATCTTCTTCCATTCAAGAGCAATATGACTCCAGAAATGATTTTGAGTAAAAGAAAAAGCTGGACGATGTGTTATGTCAAAAGTAAATAACGTATAGGCTTACAGAGGATCTGATGATTAGTTGTTGGCATATATTCTTGATAGATTAGCAGTCCTTATCCCATTAATGGGTCAACTCTTAGCCTCTGTGATAAATAGCTTGGATTGACAGAGAAGGAAAATGATGAGGTATATTTTCTTTGCTATGATGATCCTAAGAAACAAGGAAAAATCCTTTCACTGAAGTATATAAAACACCCAGTTGATCTACAGTTAGTGCAGGGAACTGCTACAGAGGTGCCACTCAAATCCTACCATTTACAGTAAAGTGTGTTTGCAGCAGGTAAGGCTTTAACTTAACTGATTTTGGGTCGATTTTCAAATCCCTGAAATATGAGGGCTCACCATCTTCCACTGTTCCAGAGAGGAATGGGATGTGAATAGTTGTGCAAGTTAATGGGAATAGAGAACATAGCATGCTCCTGCATTTAGGGGCCAGGGGTAACAACGCTGCTGGGCTTAATTCTGCTGCTCCCCTAGTGAGCCATCCTGCTGAGCTAGGATGAGCTTATCCAGGGAGCACTGCAATGCTGAGTTTCTTTCTCCTTCTGTTGTGGGTCACTGTGGTTTTACTGGCTTGTCTCACAGTTTCCTCTGCAAACGGGGCCCTTCCTGCTTTCAGGTAATTTTGCTACAAATGTGTGAGTCCCAAGTGCAGCATGCAGTTTTGTAACTGGAGAGGTCTTGATTTGTGAGGTTGTCAGAAGATTTTGCATCCCTCAAGGGACATGTATTCCCCCTCCACACTTTGTATCTGTTTCACTACCCCTTGTATCAGTTGGATCTGAAGATCCTGAGAGAGGCTCAGAGCACAGCTCTGAAACAGCTGGTTTTTCAGGGGGCATTTAGAGGGATATTCCTTGCTGAATTCCCAACTCTTGGTAACAAAGAGTGGCATTCCAGGAGGATGCAGGAAGTACCCAAGCACAGCATTTAGCAGTGCTGGCGCAGACATCAGAGTGGGGAGGGCTGGCCTTGCAGTGGACTCCAGACTGCAATTCAGGCGACCTGTGCTTGCACACCATTGATTTTTCATCTGACCTTGCACAAGGTGCATAACCTCCTCCTGCCCTGCTTGGCCATGTGCACCGCAGGGACAGCGCCGCTGCCTCTTTCATGGTCTTTGTCCTCAGACTTATTGAATATATATTGTTCAGGGCAGAAGGGGTTTTGCTTTACGTGTGTACAGTACTTAGCGGGCTGGAGCTTAGGACTCCACTGGGATTTTTGGGTACTACGGTAGTAGTGAAATAATGAATGATAGCTCACGTGCTGCTTTCCTCCCACTTCATCACTTTTGCCATCCTGACCCTTTCCTGCCTGTTAAGTTCCCATATTGGCTTTGAAATGGTCTCCAGTGACTGTCAGTCTCTGCAGCGATTGATGGGTGATTTGTAACTTATGCCACTAATGGGCATTTTGCATTTTTACTTCATTACTGGTTGCAGGTACCTTGATTTGGGAACAGTCCCAGTCTATAAACTCATTATTTACTGAAGCTATGTTAAAAGTTTAATGGAGTAGCAAAAAAACTAACCTGGCATGCCCGTGAGAAGTTTGAGGTGTTATTCCACCATTGAGAGCCATTGTTGAAGCTTCCAGAAAGTTTGTTGCATCCTGGCTTGAGCAGATGTACTGGAACAAAACGTCAAAATGTTTGCTTGAAAGTCTGCAATTAGACTTGCTGGGGAATGGTTATAGAACATATTAGACAGAGTGGCTCTTAAATAATCTTCTTAAAAGCAAATTCATCTGGTTCTCAGAATTGCTTTCTCTAAAATTGCCAGTTGCCATGACCAACAGGGCTCCAGTGACTCTCAGGAATGTATCATTGTAAAAGTGATTGGAGATTCTTTAAAGAGAGTTTCATCATCTGGTGGAGCAGCTAAAATGCACTTTTGCTTTGTGGGAGGTTGGCAGTAAAAGGGATGTACGTGTTTCCAGTGGGCAGAGGTGCTGCTCTGCATGGTGGAGGCAGCAGGTTGCCCTTTTGTGACGCTTTGGCAACTTCCTCAGCTCTTCAGGGCTTTGGTGGTGAGGCAAGAGCAGGGCATGGCTGGGTATTGCCTGAGGCATCAGGGACCTTTCACTCAGGACAGGAGGGGAGGGGTCATGGTCCCTTTCAAGAGAAAGCCAAAAATTGTATCCTTATCTTTTGTGGTTTCCCTGGGTGGCAGCTTATCTGATAACAGGGACTCACAGCTATCTACTTAATCCCAGGGTCTAAAGGATGAAGCTTTTCTTTTCTGAATTAACATAAAAGAAAAAAAAAATAAGATTTTTTCACTGGCAGCTTCTGCTTCTTCCAACTGTTGGTTGCTAAAACGTGTGTTTGTCGTGGGTGGAAAGCAGGGTAGTAAACACATGATCTTCTCCAAACATCAAGCAAATTCGGTGTTTCCCCCCTACTCCCTATTTTGAATCACAAATTTTTCTTTAACCCCTTGGAAATAATTTGAAAATCCATGTCGTGTGCCTGTGAAGGATAAGTGTAACCATAAGATTCTGTGAGCTTAAGCTTAAAATCTTCATGTTTCATACTCTGAATGGTACTTTACCATGTACCTTCCTTCATTTTATTTTTAAAGTAGATATTCCTATTCCACTTTCTCCTGGAATTAACAATGTCTTTGTCAATAATGATAAAGGTAATTCCAATAAGAAAAGAGCCACCTGATTTTTTAAAATGGTTTCCAATTCATGCCTTCTTTCTTCTTTTCACCCTGCCCTGTGGAAAAGATTATAAATGGATGAGAAAATGTATGGTTGTGCAGGTCGAATTATCCTTCAACAACAGTTTTAATGGTTTGAATCCTACTCTAATACCCGATTGTCAGAATTTTGGAGTCTCGAATTTACTGATCCTAATGTCACATCATTTTCTGGCTACAGGAAGCAACTGTAGCCTTCTAAGGACAGGAGCAGAGAGGAGCACAGGACAAACCAGCCAGGATGCTGTGTGTGTGCTCAGTGTGCAGAGCATGTGCTGTGACAGGCGGAGGCACTGGATGTATTTCCACACCAAAATGCAGCATTCTTGCTGCATCCTTGCTCACCTTGGCTGTCCTGTTATTCCTGGAGCGTGAATAACCCACACGTGGCCATGATGTTTTCCATGCTGTGCCACCCTCAGCTGCTCTGCTGCTCCCTTGCATTCGTGAGCACTGGCTGAAGCACTTCCTTGTGGCAGTGTATCCCACCACTGCATCCAGGAGGCTTCTGGCAAGGTGCTGATCATTTCATGGTGTCTCTTCTTGGGCAAGCCAGACCCCTTCCAGATCTGTTAGAAATCCTGTAGGAAAAAAGGTAAGCAAACCCTTGTGGAAAATTGTCTGCTGTGGCAGATGAACATAGTTGTGTTGATCTCAATTCTACTCTAGCTTCTTTTTATTAAGATCTGAATATGAAAACCAACTTAGATGGTTATAAGATGTTACCATGCAGTTTATTTCTCCTGAACTACTAGAGTGTATCCTTGCCAAAGGCGATACAACATGCTGTCAGATTGTCGGAGTGGAGTTGTAGCAAACGTGAAAAAGAAAAAAAAAAAACCCTTCATTTTGTTCTGGCCTTAAATGCAGCAAGATGGCAAAGAAATCCAGTGTAAACCTTTAGGCAGTCTGTGCCTTTATTGCAGCCCTTGAAAATAATCCAGTAAACAAGCAAACAAGCGTAATTTGGAGTGAATGGTGAAATGCTGTGTTTCTCTTTAGTCAGCTCTCTGCAGCCTTCAAAGATAGGTTAAGTGTCTAGTGGAAGGAGGATTTGTGTGTAGTCGAAGGGCTATGCTTTATCCTCAAAATGACCTGATTGCCTAATTATTATTTTTTCCCCAGCCAGCTGTAGTTGTAAATACCACCTAAATATGGACTGGAAGAGTTGGTATCTGTTTTTACATTGCTCGCTTTGTGTTTCCCCTCTGTGCTTCAAAGATTTGCAGTTTGTGGCTTTGTGTTTTTCCCCTGCAAGCAAAGAAACCCCCCAAACCAAATCATTTTGTCTGGGGTATGAAAATCTCAGGGTCAAATTGCACACTTGGCAGTAGAATATCTAAAATATTTCCTGATTTAATTTTGTAGAATGGTACTTGTCAAGTCAACAATGGATCCTTTTAAGAAAGCATTATGTTTCCCAGTCCTAAGATCGTTGTGTATCAGTTGTTCTGTATATACATGCATACACACATACATATATGTGTGCATCTATATATGTGTGTGTGTGTATATATATATTCAGTAGGAAATTTAAGTAAATCGGGTAAGTAATCATGTCTCCTCTTCCCTGAAACCATTCCGTCTCAGCAAGGTCAGCCCACTCGGTAGCAGAGGGTAAATCCTTTCTGAAACACCTCCTGACAGCTCACTGCTCAAGTACTTGAAGAAAGCCTGGAATCAGTGGGCTGTGGGTGCCTCAGCCCTGTCCCTTGGTTATTCCACGTTGCTGTGGAACTTCACATCCTGAACCCTGTCCCAGTGGTGGAAGAAGGGACAGTGGACATACAGTGAACCTCTTCACAGTATTTTGTATTCTCTTGGCTATTGTCCTCATGTTTTATTACCTGTGAAGTATTGAAATGCTGAAGACACGGTTGTTAACATAATTTTGACTCCTTTGTGCTGTTTGTTTCAGATGTGTCCCAGTACTACAGAAGCAGTGATGAATTTATTTTCTCCTGACTAGTGCAAAATATGTCTGTCTATCTCTCTGTGTATTTACTTGGGTGACTCTGCAGATGGGGAAGTCAAGGTTGGAGAACTCTACCTGCTGACTTCATGTTTGAGGTCAGACTTGCCCTCATAGAGAGTGAGTGTGTGTTGTGCTCTGTTTATCTGAAGCACGAGCTCCCCTGACTTCTTTTGCAGTAGCATTCCTTGGTTCTCACTTCAACTTTCCTTTATCTTTCTGGAAGTTCAGCTCTCACTTCAGCTTCTCAGATTTACTTCTGTTGGATGGGGGGTGCCTAAAAGAGAAAAGGATGCTGCTGGTGACTGGGAGGGCATGAATGCTTTAAACACCTTCTGCCTCAGACAACTCAGGTCTTCACAGAAAGCTCTTGGAAATGTGTGCATTGAGTAGAAAGGAGCAATGTAGAGAGCCTTTCAGGAGGAGGGAGAAAAGGCATCTGGCTTGCATGAGAAACAGCCAGCATCGTTCTAATGGGAGCATCCACTTTGGGAAAGCCAGAGTCATGAATCAGTTCCCTTTGCCAGGGGCTGCAGCAGAGAAATTGGTAGGTTTCCACTTATGTGGTCCTGTGCAGGGCCAGGAGTTAGACTTTGATGATCCTTGTGGGTCCCTTCCTACTCAGGATATTCCATGATGCTGTGGTTCTTTGAAGTGCTGCTGAGTGCCCGGTGCCTCCCAGCACTTGCCTGCTCTCATCTCGCTGGGTGCTGCCAGCTCTGCCTGCTGGGCTCTGAGTGCCTCCCAGCCCTGCCATATTCTGCTGAATATGCTTTTTCCTTGCACAGCTGCATTCATTTTCCTGCAGTGGAGTCCCTTGTGAGGCTCCCTGCCTCAGGAATTCGTTTGTCAGCCTGCAGGATTCAAAAATAGCATCCAACCTTCTGCAGGGACTCCCTGGCTGGAGTGAACAGAGCAGCCCTGTGCTATGACTCCACACACTTCAGTGGCCAAGCATCTCCTCTGGGCACTTTACTCTTATTTACCTGTGGAAAAAAAGTAACTGGCACTTGGGGTTCTTGATTTCTCCAAAGCCTTAAGCTGCTTTTGGCTGACTTCCATCTACAGCAGAGGAAGGAAGGAAGGAAAACCTAGCTGAGCAGAGCCTGCTGACCTTGCCATGGTGACTCTCTTGGGGAAGGAAGGTATCTTTGGTTCGAGATGCAAACTAACTCCACACAGCTTACTGGGGCTCTGTTGCTGCCTCCCAGTTGAGTTGAGAAGTTATGTGAATCCAATTTCCCCGCAGAGGAGTGCCAGTTCTTCCTCCCTGGGAAATGAAATGGCTAAATGGTATAAGAAGTTTGTGTGGACTCTGGAAGCAAGCCTGTATTTTGGGGTCCCATTGCTTTCTCTCTTATGCCTTACTGGTATTTATGGAGATTTTTTCGTTGTGAAGGAATTGGAAAGTCCGCTCAGTCCTCCCTGTTAAATGTGTGTTCCCAGTGTTGTCTCATTTCCAGGCTAAGGCATAATGTAGCTATCAAAGCCTCCCCCTTGGGCTCACCATGCAGTGTAGCATATTTTTGGCCTTAAGCAAGGGAAACAGATGATAAGCTGAAGCTAGCTCTTCTTGTGTTGAAAGTGCCAGAGTGGGACCAGCAATCCCTGCTGCTGTGGGTATGGACCTGCTGTGGACACCTCACCTTCCATTATTCCCTGCCCTGTGTCAGCTGCTTCTTTTCAAGGCACTGCAACATCCTAGGAAGTTACTGTGCAGGGGAAATGATGGATGCAGTTTGAGTCCTGTCTCCATGTCCTTGTGAAGCCAAGTGTTAATTGTCCATTTCTTGTAGAGATGAGAGATGGCATTTTTCTCCCCACTGCTTGTGTGTACACAGTTTCTGGGTTGTCTTTAGTTTTGATAGCAGGAAAAGTGCTGATTGATAGATACAGATCCCCATCCTAGACTGGGCTTTCATGTGACGACCTGTGCTCTTGACTTCAGAGTGTCCTAAGCAACCTGGCTATGTGAGAATGCATAGGTATGGTGAGGTCAGGAGAGGAAATAGGAGGAAAAGGAGCATTGCTGTGCAATATTTGCAAATCAATTCTTTTCCCTTTTGAGGGTTCAGTCAAATTGCCTGCCTTCAGCTTCAGTTCTCAACAAAATATAAAGATGAAACCACTGTGCTAGCCAGAAGGAACATAGCTGTTGGAGGAGCACCAGGCACATGCAGCAGCAGTGTCCCTTGTGCCTCACAATTGCCTGTTGATATTTGGAGTTCCTGGAAAGCTGCACTGCTACTCCTTGCTGAGGGTTGGTACTTGCAGGAAGCCTGTGAAATCCTACTGTGACAACTTTAATGAACACAAGGCATTACTCCGGAGATTTCCTGCCTGCTGTCAAAAATGCCAGACTTCTTGGTTGCCCTCAAAGACCTGGAAGCCTTGAAGCACTTTCAGACTTTCCTGCTGTTTAAGTATTCTGTGTAACAAATATCCCAAACACGACTTCATAGCAGCATGGCTCTGATTGCAGTACAAGACTATCAAATGGTTTCTCTAACCCTTTGATTAATTTTGCCCTTTTTCTGGAAACAGGTTGTGCCTTGCCTGCCCTCCATCCACTCACTAGTTCAAGTCCCACGGGAAATACTGCCAACATGACTGCTTTCACAAAAGCAGGAGTGTCCTTTGGCTTGTCAGAGTTTAAGGGAAAACAGTTGTCTTTTCTGTGGTAACAAGTGGTTGATTTTGTGATCCGACCTCCTATCTTAACCCCCTGGACTGGGAACTCACTTGGATATAGGTTTATATGCTACATATATAGGAAAGACAAATATTTGGCAGATGTCAGAAACTGTGTTTCCCATGTTGCAGTGATACTAAATTCTCTACCTTTTCCTTTTAACATAGCCTCTGTTTTACTCATTGCTGATGATGTACCAGCTCCTTTCTGGGTCATATCCCTTGCTGTATTCTTCTTGGCATAGTCAGCAATGTACAAAACAATTACGATTATTTACTCTCCAAAGTGCTGTGATTAAAAAAGAAAGCTGACTTGTAAGCATCTTCGAGGATAAGTCCTCTGTTATTTGGGGAAAAAAGAGGAGCTGCTGTAACGCTCCTAAAGATCGTCTCTGTAAAATGTTTTATTTATTTGCCTTTATCCCCCCTTTTCTTTACTATTTAGGTGGATGGAATAGTATTTTATGAGCTGTGTTAACTAAATCTTAGATGAGATGTGACTGCAAGGTAGGAGCTGCTATGAAACAGGGATGAACTACAGCAGGATTTTATTGCATAATGTCCTGTGATGCTGCTGATGTGAAACACTTGCAGCTTGCCAGTTCTTGGCTGGCCAGGGTGCAGGACTCAACTCAGGCTGAAGAATGTAGATACTCAGGAATTAGAGGGCTGCAGACCTCCTGAGTAGGACCACAAATCATGCATTAACTTGCATTTGCACATGGCTCTGAGGATGATAAATGCTGCCTAAATATTCACTTGAGCTTCAGCATGGATTAAATCCAACAGAAACATGGATTGGGTATTATTTTCAAAACATTGCAACTGGACAAAGAGTTTTCATAGTGGTTTTCTGGTTTTGTTCATTTAAATATTTATGAAAAGTATGGGGAAAAGATTTCATTGAGAAAGAAATCTTGGAGTATTCAACTGAGATGTCTTCATATGTAGTTCCGTGGTGTAACTGCAGCACCAAATCCTGCAGATTGCTTTGCTTTTGTGGCTACTGTAAAACGTGTATGATGACACTGAAAAGGGCAATCGGAGTTAGTTGCAGCTCTCCCCTGACCCTTCAGATTTTGCAACAGGAGTTCCACTAGTTTCCTTCTTTCTGAAGTGGGGCACAGACTGACCAGCAGTGACTGCACTCACTGTGGCTGGAGCAGTGAGCTGAAATCCTTTGGCTGGTGCTACACAGAAATCCAGAGCAGCTGAGCCATCAGTCCCTTCCAGCCTGGAAATGGGAGAAACTGGGCCAGGATTCAGGGGAATGCTGCCCAAAGCTAGGCTTTAAAACACAGCCTTGCAAATCTCAGATGTGCTAAAACCCCAGTGGCTCCCGTGGATATTGAAAGCTGTCTTGGGAGTCTCGTTCACTTTATCCAGGTGACTGAAGGCTTTAGGATCAATTTGGGGAACCTCAACTTGTGTTTCTGGAGGATTTATCTTCTAGCAGCCCTGACTTGTGTTTGGAGCCGCAAGAATGATCAAGGCCTGACATGCAAGGACCTGTAAGGTCTTAGCAAATGATAAAAAAGGGAGTTTGTTGGTTTTTTTTTTTTCCCCAGTCCCAGTAAGCCTTTCTGGGTAAGACAGTCCCTCTCAGTTTAATGTCTTTGTGCTCTTCATCCTCCTACTGTGCTGTGCAGAATCTCAGCCTTTAGCATTTTTCACCTTGTTGGATTCACTGTGTCTATTAGAACAGTGGATGAGTCATCTGGCGGATTTAAGCGCAAACCTTGGGAGAAGATAGCTCTAAAATTGCCTTTTCTACTGGAAGCTGATAAGCTCATTACATATGCAAAAAAGGATACGTATATCAGGCAAAGCCAATATATGACTTGGTAGCAAAGACCAGTCGGAAATACAAAATATATGTAACGATGAATTTAAACACTGTACTAAATAACAGCTATGCCATTTTATTAGACATTCCTTCCTCAGCTATGAAAGCTTTAGCTATCATATAAATCTGTCTTTTAATAGTTAGCAGTTACAGTTCTTTATAATTTATTTATCGGATACTGCTCAGCAAAAATGCACCTTCCTGTCAGGGTCCTTTATATACTACATCTTGTTCAATGCTGCAAGCCCAGATTTTTTGCTGTGCTCTCTCTGCTGGTGCCATGTGAATGATTGAAGTACAGCCCAGAGGTTGTGAAGACAGGTGTTACAAAGAAGTCCTTGGTGCTGCTGGTGCTGAGCAAGGGCTTGTGATGGGCTTCTGCAAGCAGCTTCTTGCATTTATCCTGTGGGACTACTCACTGCTTAGGGAGTGCTTAGCTTTGTGGGCACTGGGACCTCTTAGAGCTGTTCAAAATGGACATGAAAAGTATACATCAGCCATCAGGGGTTACTGGGATCCCAGTTCAGGCCAGTTGCTATCATTTTTATCGCCCTAATGTGATGTACTTAGTGGAGCCAGTTCCAGATGTGGAAATAGGTGTGAATGTCTCTGATAAGTGTTCGAGGAGATCCCAACTGGGTAATAAATTGCAATTTGAGGATGTTGAACACAAGTTGTGATTCTGGTCAGGTGTGTGTACAGACTGCCTTTCAGGCTGGTTCTCACCTCAGCTGTCATGGTGCCCCTCAACCATCTGGTGTGAAGCATCCATTGGCATCTGGGGGAGCTGTCGTGGGTTTGTCCATCCTTTTTTCCTTTTGGGTCATTAGTGTCTCACCAGCACTTCCAGTCAGTCAAGAGTGGGGTATTCAATCCTAACTCTACCAAATGTTTTTTAATTTTTCTGTCCAGGGTTTTTACTGATAAGTCTAATACTGGATGAAAACATACTGCCTCTCAATATTCTGCTAAGTGACTAGTTCCTTTTTTTTGTACTTCATACTGTTTAAACAATTAGAGTCTTCCTCTGTCATTCACTTGATGTTTTTTCAACCAATATTCTTGCTCTGGTAAAATGTTTTGGATACTGTGTCTCTGTTTATACTTGTCAATATCAATGAAGAAGTACCAGCAGGAATGGGGTTTCTCTGTGAGGTTCAGCAGAGAGCAGATTCAGAAGACACATTTCTCTGTGATGTTCATCTGCTGAGGCTTTTTGGCCAAATGACCTCTGTAATGATTTATGCAATAAGAAGGGAAATTTAAAGCATCTTTTTGTTCTAATTACTAGAAGTCTGCCTTGTTTATTTGAGGTCAAACATGAGTAAGATCTCCTCTTCCGTGTTAAGGAAATCCTGAGCAGTGCTCGTCATGTTAGGAGTTGATTATTCCTTTCATGTATCTGAACACAAGCCAACTGTGAATAAAACTGTGGTATCCTTTGATACCTTCATGTGTAGAATGCCCTTAGAGGATCACCCAAGAAAAGTGTACTTTTGCTTAATGCCTCTATTTATTTTTTTTTAATTCAGAAAGGATTAATAATTTATGTGGATTGTGGAAAACATACCACCCAAAACCATGCCTAGAAAATAGTAAAGTTTTAACTGTTGACTTAAACTGAGTGCAGTTTTCTAGAAGTAGAAAGTATCTATAATGTGGGCTTGGAATGGGTAAAAAAACCCCACCCTGTTAATCGATGCTTTTGTTATCATGCATCATCACACAAGTTTTGATTTACTTGAAACCAGTGTGTCTGCCAGTTCCTGGAATAAGTTTTTCTCACAGCCATCCCATTCACTATGTCTCTGTAATTTAAATAAGAAATTTATCTCCTTAAAAAAAGCATGTGATTACCTGGAATACTTTCCTGCATTTTTAATTTGCTTTTGCTCATATCAGACTACTGATGACATTGCAAAATGAAATGAATATTTGATTGCAGAGTTTATAGTAAATGCAGGTCTAATTGCTTAAGCCAGTCATGTTTATATATCTGATGCCATCAAACTTCTTTTGGAAAAATACAGCAAGACCCCAGCCTTGCAAGGGCCCTCAGCCACATCCTTAATTTTCATCCACACTAGTTTTATGGAAGCTGCTAGGACTTGCCAGTTATCTGAAGCTGAGAAGGGGGCTGGCTTGTTTTCCTCGTGCAGGAGTAATGCTGAGGTTCACACCCTGTATTAGGAGTGGTGTGGCAGCATGAGCTGGTGGGTCCTGGTAACTCAGGGCATATGTAGAGTTAAGCTCATGCTTAAACTGTGCAGTTGGTTGCTTTGCCTGGTAAAATGCACCCATCAGCTGAATGAGAAGGCCCACTCTGAGCATCCATCTTGTCTGAGATTCAGGGAGACGCCGAGAAAGTGGCGGTTTTGCTGTTTGGTCGGGTGTGGCAAATGCAAGTGGCAGCTTGGCAGCAATAGGACTCTTCTGTCACGGATATTTAAGCAAGTTATTAAAAAGCTTATTCTTGTCCTTTCCGTGAAAAATTGTGGTGAGTAGTTGAGAGATGATTTGTTTATGCTGGCTAGCTGCAAACAAAACTTCATCGTTTACCTTTTAAAATAAAAAATTAGAATGGAATCAAGCAAGGAAATTTAGAAAGTAAAAGAAAATAAATTAAGCTGTTGAAAAGCAGTGAACTTCTCAAACATATAGAGAAAACATGTTAGTGAGAGCTATTTCTGTGCTACCTCTGGAAAACTAACATCTACAACAATTAAAGGTACAAGCACCCCACACCAGAAAAGTTTCCTGAACACCTAGAGCAGCTCTTGTTCCCCTTGGGCTTGGGATGTGTCTGACACTTGATCCTGGAGCTGCCAGGAGCCAGGGTCTGTCTGCTTGTAATCTGTTCGACTTTCTGGTGCAAAGAAGAAAATACTTCTAATGTGAAATCCATTTTAAAACACACACACACACACACATACACATTAAATAAAAAAAGCCCCTACAGCTGTTTGAAAGCTGTTCGGAAGTATGGCATATTAGAAATAGTCCCAGCTGAAATGGATTAGCAGGCAGAGTTCAAGTGAGGAGGTCAGATTTGTAAACTGAATGCAATTTATCTTGTGGCACTGCAGTTTATCACATGGTTGCAGGAATAAAGAAATGCCACACACGTGCACATATTCACACCTAATAATTTAAGAATAACTGGAAAAGGTCTTAAAAGACATTAAAAGGCTTCTGATGACATCATGCTATCTGAGGTAATAAAACAAAGATGGTTGAAGTCAGTTCCAAAGCAACTGTAGCCAGAGATGTCTTTATATATATTTCATGTCTAGGGAAAAAGGTGATTGAAGGCTAATATTACATACTAACTGTGTGAGGAGACACTAGTTAAGATTTTTCCTCTCATGGGTTTCTTCATGCTGCATTTCATTTATTTATTTTACATTTACAGAGATTCTTTAAAGTCCAGATTTACCAATCTGTAAAACTTGTGGGATGGTTTGCCCTGTAGAAAATCAAATGAAAACTTTTTCAAGGCATGACGATGTAGTTTCCTTGGAGCCTCTCCTTTTGGGAAAGTATAATTTTCTGTTTTAGAAGGAGCAGGAACATTTTTTTTCCTTCCTTTTATAGGTCTTCATCACTAGCTGGAAGGTTTCTAGTTGAATTTGGGTAGCAGATTGTTGGACAGTTGATTTCATAGCTGATGAAGGTGTCTGCATAGAGACCCTCTACTTTTCTGGTGATTTCAGATCCTGGTGGTGCAGAATTTCCAAGGCCCATGCTTTGCTAGTGCTGCCATGTTGGTGATCTTCACTGTGTTGGGATTGCGTTTTCCATGACAGGATGCAAAGCTCATACAATGAGCTCATAGAAGATGCTCTTGGAAATCTGATCCTCTTGGGACTTTCAGGCTGGACTGTGTTGTCTTGAGATAATGCAGCCTGTTAATAGCCTTTCGTCTTGGTTATGTGTGTCATCTAAGCTTGTGCCTGTATGTTCATTGTGCTCTGATGGGGGAAGGTATTCTGTCCTTCAAAAGATGTTCATTCATGTCACCAAGACAGAAAAGGTGATGGGCCTCCTTTTGGAGGAGGACTGTGACTGCTAAGCCACTTGCAATTAAAAGGTCAGGATAATTCTGCATTTTTGTCCCATTTGGAGCTGACTTCAATGATAAGGACATTTTTTTCAAAGACACTTTAGGTGGTGTAAACTCCAGGGAAAGATGTTAGTGTCATTAATAATAATTATTTAAAAGTGTGACAAACTCATCTTGAGCAGCCTCTATTAGACACAATTTTGGAATGAAATTTAAAGTAGAAGATAATTTCTAGATGCAATTAAAAACTTATCAGAGTGGAGAAGCAGCCACTTTCTGTCTCATTTTGATGGTAAGCACTGTAATGAAGTGGCTCAGCCTGGAATTTTCCCGCCTGCAGCTTGATCATGGACAATCCTAGTGCAGTATCTGATGCAGCTGCATTTCTAATGCATTAAGCTCTAAATGTTCTCAGAGGCAAATTTCCCCAAACTTGTCTTCTATGGTAATTTTCTTTTAAGGACGATTTTTAAACAAATCCCTGAAGCATCAGTACCCCCCCCTTACTCCAAGTACAATCATTTCAAGATGTGATCCCTACAGAAAACTATGGAATTGGTATGTTTGCAGCTTTTGCTTATCCTCGTGTGCCAGCTGCTAGAGGGATAGTAACTGGAGCATGCAGCCCTCCTTCTAGCATGCCTTTCCAGGCTGTACTCTGCCTTTGCTTTTGCCTGCTTATCTTTTATACTACTAAGGAATTTGATGTGTGCAAAAAAAACTTCAGCCACAGCCTTGGGGCTTCTTTGGTTTTAGACCAAACCCATCATATTTTGCTGTTTATGCATCCCCATTCACCACTTCCAGTTACTCCAATCTACTTCTAGCCCAGACAGCTCCTGTAATTAGGCTGTGAATGGACTTTTTAATTGAGACCATCTAGCCCCAAGGATGAATTTCTTTGTTCTTCAGTCTGGCTTTGCTACCTGCATTTCTTGGAGACTCATTTCAAGTTAACAAACTTCGGTGAATGGCATTAATGCAAGAAGACCAAGATGGGCCTATAATTTCCATTGTATGCTTGTGTCCATGTTTTTATGTTGACATTTCCCACAAGCAGGACATTTAATAGCCAATCTCTGAGTGTTTTTTCTTGATTTCTTGCAAGGCTGGCCTTTTCAAAGGAGCTCTAGTGGTGACTAAGCAGAGCGAGCTCATTTTAAATCAGAATTACTGAACTTGATGTCCCTCAAACCCTCAACACTAATGACCGTGCTTTTATCTTGTCTTAGCTCACGTATTACCTGTGACCTGCAGTGAGATCCCTGTAGGACCATCCCCTTCTGGTGCATTTCCATGGTTTTGGATGCCCTTGGGTTGCAAACTTGGGCAGACCTTCAAGAGTGCCTTCCCAGTGTCAGCTGGGTCTGATAGCAATACAAAAATCAATTTAACATGAAAAAAAAGGAAACCTGTATGTCTTAAGTTTGGATGCTGGTGTCTGGTGGGATTTTTGATTTCTTCTTGTTGTGGTAAAGATTGGAAGAGTTCTAAGTTTGTGCAGAGCTAGGCATTTTATGGCATATTTAAATGTCTATAACATAATTCGCTTTACCATCAGAAGGCATAAATGTCAGCCTATTGACACATTATAAAGACACAAATGGAATGTAGCCTGGCAGACTGGTGCTGGTTTTGAGGTTTAATAGTACATCTGTATCATTTATCCCAGCGGGAAATAACACAGGATGTTGCCTTGTAATTTTTTACTACTGTATAATAAAATGTAACCACAATAAATGGTGTCTAAGCGAGTAATGCAGCAGATTCTGGATATTGTCCAGTGTGCCTTTACCACTTAGGTTAGTTTTGCCCCCCTGCAAGTTCAGGCAAGGAGTGATTTTGGCTGGATACAAACTGAATGTGGATCTCTTTAATGCATTACATACATACCTATAGAGACCTTTCTGTGCATTCCACCTCTTAATTGGTTGGTGTTAGCAGTGTGCCGGTTCATTCCTCTTTCAATCACTCTCATCTGAAGTTGAACTGTCCTTGTAAGGGTCTGTTCTGCATTTCTGCACTTCAAGAATGTCTTTGCAGGTTGATTGCTTTCCCAAATGTCCTCTCTGTGATACGGTGCTACGTGCAAGTAGGCTTTTGATAAAACTCTAGCGGTGACATTTCATGGAAGTGTTATCGGGCTCATGCAAATGGAGAGCAGGGATTTGGTGTGTTTGTGTCAGTTGAATTTAACTTACGAGGCATTCCCTGCTCAATGTTAATGGGGCATCTCACACACCTTTCAGCATCCTGGAATGTGCTGTGTCCTGCCTGGTGCCAGTCCTTTCCTACCTTCAGTGTCTGGGCTGCTGCACTGCTGCAGACTCTTTTTTAATTTTTTTTTTTTTTTATTAAAGCCATGAGAAGCCTGAGAAAGGAGTCAGCACCCAGCTAGGTAGTTCTGCAGGGGCCTGATAATGCAGAAGGGCTCTCTGGTTGCTTTGTAACATCTGTCCTGCAATGTTCCAAGTGAAGAAAAATATGAAAACATTATTCTGTGCGTGTGAGTGCTGCACATTTGTAAAAAGACAATTAACATAGAAATGAGGGAAGCTTTTGATTCATCAAGTAGATTCAACAGACTGTGTCATTTCCTTGATTTTCATTTTAATTAGGATTAATCAGTTTTATCTCCTAAGGTCTTTGCAGAGAATTTACACGAAACAGAAGACTTTGGTCAGCAGTGTGCCAGTGTAATAGCCCCTACTTGAAGAAATCCAGCTGTGGCACGTAAAACCAGGATTAGATTTGGCAGGGCTCCAGGCTCCCCTCTCCTCTCATTAAATGCCTTGCTGTTGTAGGGAGCTCTCTTCCAATACCAGGTCCTGGGTTTCACATAGCTGCCTGATTCCTTGCTTCACAAACCACTTGGAACCAGTGCATTGCTTGGAAAAAATACCTCTGGGATGCCAGCTTGGAATAATGACTGCTCTCTGCTTCAAAGCCAGGCTCAAAAAGTCTCGCTTAACCCCAGCACCCCTTGGTCCTGACAGCTGCGAGCTAGAGTCAGCTGAGACAAAATGAGGCTGACCTTTTTCTCCTGAAACTCAATATATTTAACAGAAGCATTTAGGTTTGGATGGATTTTCAGATATGTTAGAAGCAAAGGAAGAGTGAGGGAAAGGAGCCAGGTAGTTCTATAGGAAGGAGAGAAGCAAGGCAGTGGCCTCGTTGGGGAAGCAGCAAGGTTTGAGGTGTGTTCTGCATCCTGCACAGCAGGAGCAGGACTCCAGCATGCCCTTGGTGAGTGTTGTTGTCTTGGTGTTGGGCTGTGTTCTCTTTCTTCTTCTTTCTTAGTTTTTTGCATATTTCTAGAAGCCTCTTATCCCACCAAGAAAAAAACCAAATCTTTGAAAATGATTTCAAAACCAAACAAAACTTTTCTGGTTTAGTTATTAGATGTATTTCTCAGCAGACAGATTTCATCATGGAAATGATAATAATTTGCAAACACGAGGAGCATTTTATTATGATTGTTTTTCAGTACCTGAAATAGATATCTTGCTATGAAAACTTCCATATTATGTGCAAGTGAAAATTTAGCTTCCACTTTGTTTCTTTAGTGGAGAAGACATAAATACATGCAATGTAAAGGTTTTCCTGTTAATTGCAGGAGAACAATATTTCATCCATGTGGGTCCTACAACAGTAAATATCAAGTGTAGGCTTTAAGCCTCTTGTACGCTCAACAGATTTGAAAGCCATTAAACATATGAACAAGAAGAAAATGGAGACAGAAGGCAAAAAACGCTGAAGGGAGAATCCCACTGAAAGCTCACAAAGCATTTTCAAACTTACAGAAATGACCTGCTCCGTTCCTATTACACAGAAGTGTTAAAATGAGAGCAGGCGACCCCTTTCCCCCAAATCATTCATCTGTTATGTCTGTGATGTATTTAGACTGAATCCTTTCCCAGATGCTGCGGATCTGTCGGTTCCAGGGGAAATTAATGGGATTTTACCATTTGCTTTGAGGAAAAGAGGACTGGACTTTCTCCTGCTGTCTTTGGCAGGAAGGAGCGAGGAGCTTTCCTGTCTGCTCTCTTTAAATATTGCGTCTTTTTAAGCTTTTTTTTTTTTTTTGCCAGATAGCCTAATTTGTGTTACTGCAATATACCATGCTGGAAAATTACAGAGGTTAATGTACAGCACTATGATACACAACCATAATGGTAGACTCTAATGTTTTTTAAATGGTAAACCAAAGGCATTTGTAATGCGAGTTGTAGTGAATTGCCTGTACTTCTGGCCAGAGATTAGTGTAGCATTGCTTTTAATATTTTATGCACTGAAGTTGTTTGCAAAGACTAAAAGCTTCACTCACTTTGCACACTTGTGCTTTGTTCTTTCCCTGTACAAAGCACAACTGAACCACTCTCTTGCTGATGAATTGTATGTCAAGAAGTTCTATCAAATTACAGTTATACTGCATTGGAAAGATTTTTCTAGTAATCAGTGAAGACTGCAGCAGATTTATGGTGTCATAACTGAGCCAGGTAGTTAGAAATCTAACCTTTTGTAATATCACAGGTTGCATATTAATGTTTTAAATATCTAAACCACACATGAATGACGTAGGACATTTTTACTTTAAATGTTACTGTAGAGATTTGATGATACATAATCCCATTAAAACAGAAGAGTGCAAGATGAAACGATCCATTTGCAATTATAATTATGCATATTGAGATTGACCATTCTTTAAAAAATTGGAAGTGCAAGGTTGAGAAGGGTGCTTGAGCAATCACTCTTTGTTGAGAGCATTGATGGAAGAATAAAAAATTTGAGGGGGATTGATTTGTCAGTAATCTGCATGAAAAAGTATGGGAAGCATTTCTTTGGAACGTGAAGGCGAGGTAACCCTTTCACTGTCATGGTTAGCTTTGCTTGGAGAGGCACCACAAAAAGACATGATCAAAACCAGAACAACAAGTAACACTGAACTACTTCACCTGCTCTTGACACTTGATAAATAAAGAATATTAGTTGATCAGCTTAGTACTGGAGAGTCAGCATGGCCTCATGAGTACTCCAGAGGATGTGGGTTTTGTTCTAGCTCTGTCAGGGGCCTGCTTTTTGACCTTGAGAAAAATTTTTTTGTCTTCGTGCCTTTCTTTCTGCTATTCCTTGATTGCCTTGTCTTCTTGGAAGATGAGCTCTTCAGGAGAGAGATTTCTTTGCATTGTGTTCTGTGAACAATGAAGTCTGAGCCTCGCTAAAGCCTCTAGGGGCATCTCTGAAAGAAATGATAATTGTTAGCTTTAATCACTTTCATCAAAAGAGCTTGATAATGGAGGGTGTCAGTGTGGAGGATTTGGAGGAATCTGTAGGGTGCCTGTTAATTAAGTCACCATGGGTGGAAGTTGCTGATTGGTTTTTGTTGGGCTGATGCAGAGATGCTGATGCCCGGGAGCAAGGCAGTGCTGCTCCATATGGATTTTCATCCCCAAAACATGACACCGGGTGTTCACTCCTTGGCTTCTGCAGAGCCAGAAGCGAGGTGCCTGTACATTTTAGCAAACAAGGCTTTTTCAGAAGCCTCCTGCTGGTTGCCTAAAACTTCATTTGCTTTCCTGTGGGTCCCTCAGTTGTGATCATTTGCCACTGAGGTTGGACAGCTTGGCTTTTTGCAATGAAGACAGCTGCTTGAGGGTGAGCTATCCCACCTTGATGGATTCTCCTCCCAGCCTTTGCTGTTGCCAAACAGAAAGTGTTTATCATTGCTCTCCTTATTGGCAGCTTCTGGTTTGGTACGGAGGTGCAGCAGCATGCTAGTTTGCAGATTAATTACCCTTCTTGTGATATCCAGTGATGCAGAGCAATGTGCCCTTGTCCTCTTTGGGTGGATGCATTACTCACTGTAGCAGAGGATTTAGAAATATTTAGCCACATGAACACCAGCAGCCGTATTAGTAAAAGTGGGCTATGTTGAAGTGTCTCCATTAATCATTTAGCAGTAAACTTAGCAGATAGAGCTCCAGTGTAGTATGGGATGAAGCATGGGAGGGAGGTGATTTACTCTCTCCTTAGCATCCTAAGTGAAGCCACTTTCCAAATTGTCCAGGCAAAGACTGACCAGGGGAGAACTGGGGAAGAAGCAGCAAGTGCTTTCTGGGAAGCACTGTAGGTTTGAGGGTGGGCAGGTTAGTCAGGTGGTGTGGAGAGCTGTAAAAGAGGATCCAATACAAGGTTCCCTTGCATAAAGGGCAGGAGCTCCGCTGCTCTGAGTATTAGTAGGAGTCAGAGGTAAAGCAATGCCTCTTTCTTCAGTGTGTTTATTCTCTCTTTCAGGGCTAATGCCAAATCCCTGTAGTTCCTGCAGTGTGCCACTGCCAGTAAGTGTCGACTCTCTATACAAGTATTTTGCAGGATCTTTGCTCTTTCAGGAATCCCTGTATGGTTCCCTTCTTATTTTAATAAGAACAAGAATTCCCCAATCTGCATTTGAAATCTGCATAGAAATAGCATATGGCAGAGGCCAGCTCAAGGTTACACATTTGGCATTTGGGAAGGGAAGACAAGAAATTTACCAGTCAGTACACTCACATTATGATAAAATAAAGGTGAGCTGGGAGAAGAGCATGTGCTGAATCCTAAAATGACACAGGAGAGCCGTAAACCACAGTATGTTGTGCTAACTCTAGTCCTTTATGCTTCAAGCAGAAGTAAAATGTGGGGTATCATAAATGAAACAAAGATCTTGTTTCATTTTGAAAGCCATTGCAAGGCAATGGGGTAACAAACATTAACTTCTTGAAGCTAGCAAACTAGAATTTCCCTGCTCTGTACTGCTCCTATCAAATGGGAATTATTCTCCTAAAGCTTCTTGGAACCAGGTAAAGGTTTTGCTATAAAGCACAAGCAGAGTAGTCTAAACAAATGGCATTTTTCCTAGAAATAAAGTATATGGATGCCCTTATGAGGTGTTGCCTGGTCTGCTCTACACTTGTAAAAGTGGTTTTTCCTACTGAAACTGTATATATTTGGTCAAAATCCAAGGCTGAAAATGGGTATAGTCTCTACATCTAGAGACTTTTTCATTTGTACAGTGAGGAATAATAACTGGCCTTACCCCGAGTTTGCCTGTAAATTTCTTAGATGATCCAAAGCCTGTTTATTGCTTACAGAGGCAATTTTGCTGACAGGCAAGCTGGAATAGGTCTCTTTTTCTTCCAGAGCATCCATACTTGCCTATTATAGAGAAATCACTCAAAAAGCAGCCTGAATGCTGGACTCTCAAGCCTTGTTTTAAGTTTTAATTTGCTTGTCTGACTTCCAAGGTTACTGAATGCAAGCAATTGCTTCTTCAGTACATAAATAAGATGAATTATGCGTTAGGGACCAATGCCTCGGCCTCGTTCTTCTCATGCTCTCAGGGGAGGACCTGCTGAGGAGTGCTTAGAGCTGGGGTGCAACTTTCTTTTTATGCCTTGGAAATTAAAGTAAGACTGTTCTGGATTAGCTAAGATGTGAAACTGGAGCCCCAGGACCATTTATTTTGGGCTGAAACTTTTTGAAGGTGTAGGGTGGTCCAGGGTGTGAGACCATGGCAGCAGAGTGAAAGCTGTGCTACAGCCCTGGTTGGGAAAGGCTTGGGGACTCACTGCTGCAACTGGAACAACTGGCCCCAGTTTAACACTGGATCCTATTTTAATCAGCCTTTAAAGTTTTTTCATTTCAATATACTTCTTTCAAACCACATGACCTGTGTTCTCCCCTACAGGCTGCAGAAAGTGAGCTGGGTTTGTAGTCAGTGTTGGAAGCAAAATTCAGGCAGGAGGATTCATTGCTGTTTCCCTTGCATGGGTTTTTAATTATAGTTTCTAATTGTTTCACTGGGGTGGGATGAGGTCCTGGGGTCCTGTGCCATCCAGCTTGACTCTGACAAGACTGATTCTCACTGAAGTTTCATCTGTAACAATTCCCAACTGTGAGGAGCAATTTTTCATGTGTAATTAATCCTAATAAAACCAACACTTCCAGGAGGCTGACCTGGATCCATCCATTTCATTGTTTTGTCAATTGATGTTATATTTAGCATCTAACACTGTAATTAGAAGAAAATACTGAAGATGTAAAGGGACAGAGAAATTTTAAGTTGTAGCTGCTGAGCAAAAGGAATTACTATCCTTGCAATCAGAATTTATTTTAACTGCTTTTCAAACTGGATGTTTTTTGTTCTGGTGCAGTGACCTCTAAAAACCTCTGATAAATCATCTGGTTTAACAATAGTTTATCCAGATCACATTGGAGCCTGTTGTGGGAAGAGATACTCATATACCCGTGTGTTTGATAGCTACTTGAATCTCTAAGGTTTTTTAAAATTATTGGCAGTGATATTGTCCTGATTTTTTCCTCAGTGTTAGTTATGTGTTTCTACTGTTTTCCCATGCAGAGATCTGCTTCATAGACATTAAAAATTCTTACAGGTCTTTCAAAATCTGATCTGTTGACCAAAATCAGTTGTTCATTGCTCTATCCTCTGGTAAATGCATAGCAAAGTTCATGAGTGCCTTATAAGTCCTCAGAGGCAAGTATAAATGTTTTTTGATTGTTTTCTTTTTCTTTTTGTTTCCAGAAATGTTGAATACAGTACTCTGCAAAAAATAGCGTGTGGATTTCTAGCACCTGAAGAACAAGAAAAGGTAATTACTGGACCATACAGTCTAGCCTCATTTGTTTGCTGTGCTAAAATATTTAGACCTGATCACGTTGCATGAGCCTCCAGCACTGTCTCTGCATATGGGTTTTGTGTATTTTCAGTTATGCAGGCACAGTTGTTTCTTGAGAATATTCCTTTATGTAAAGGGAACAGGGGAACAAAAGCAGCAGAGCATGAAAATGCTGAAGCAAATGGTAGGGAAGAGAATACTGTGAATATTTTTGGTGCATGTAGAAGTGAAAAGGGTAAGAGGGGAAAAAAAAAATCAAGGCTTGTATGTGCCAGTGGAAAAAAGGCTGCAGACTTCGCTGTGTTTGCAAGTCTGCCTGGTGCAGCCTTACAGCCTGCTGGGCAAGGAGGCTCAGTGATCATCAGTGTTACAGCAGCCTCCTCATGTTTCAGTGACCGAGTAGCTCGTGGGGTGGTGCACCCTGCTCCAGAGGTTGTGAGCTCCTCTGCTGCCTGCAAGCCTGCCTCTTGCAGTCGAGTTGCTTGATCCTCCTGGGTCGTGACATTTTGTTGGGGTGACGCAGCTCAGCAGGGCTGTGGCTCAGTTGCTGGTGTTAAACAAAATGCTGTTCATCAAACTTTCATGAGACACTTTGCTAGGGGCTGCATCTTGAAAGAGTAGGTTCCAAAAAGCAGTGAGCAGAGTGTGCTGCTCTGTACTGCTGCCATCTCCTGTATTTTCTTCTACCTTCTTTCCAAGGCTGAGAGGGGAGCCACCCCTACAGGGCCTCGAGTGGTTTTTGCACCCTTTTCTCTCTGGCGGCAGGTCATGTAAAAGTTGCACAAGGAAGGCATGGCCATGTTGAAGAGAGGTGGTCCTGCTTCGGCTGGTACGTCCCTTCAGCTGTATGGTGTTCCAGAAGAGACACCAGTGCCTTAGAGTCTGTGTTGGGTATGAGTATTGCTGGGGTTTAGCTGAGGAATCTACATGAGCTGAGCCTTTCAGTAAGTTTTTGTAGTAATTAATATAATGACTTCAAAGTAAGAAAAGATGTCAGAAGATACTAGTATGAAGAACAAAATGAATATATAATGTGAAGGTCTGTAAATCTGAATATAGCAAAGCAAGCCTAGTGAGACTTAAAAACATGGATGTGAAGAGAGAGACACAGCAGATGTTGCTGGGGTCAGGAAAGTTTCTGTATGTTTTTACAAGACACTTCATTTCACTGCTTGGGTTTGAAAAATGAATGTGAGTGACATCTTGTGTTCACTACATCTGCAGTGCCATACTGCTGATAAATTAGCATGTGCATTTTAGAGGCAGTATGAAGCCAAGATGACAAACACAGACAAATCATAGGGTGGAACAATTCTGCTTTCTTCACGTGCCAGCATTATCGTTTTCTGAAAGTCCAAATTTTCCACCCTACAAGTGGACGGGTCATCTCAAGAAGCATGTTGAAAAACACTTCAAGGGCCTAGATTTGCAACTTGTGTGGAACCTTGTGTATTTCTCTTGTGGTGGTCTCTGCATGCATCAATGTAGTACAAAATTATGACAGCAGAGGAAAAAGAGCAGACAGAAGAAGCAGCTCTTGGAGCAAATAAATGCTTGATCAAAGTGCGTTAAACTTCTGGAGAGCCACATTCTCTGTATTTGGGGTCACAGTGGGATTCATTTTGTTGGATAATTTCATTTGTATTTATGGTGTCATTTAAAACTGTAATGCTTTCTGTCACCAGCTCATTTCTCTACTGTGTGACTGCCATGTTTGGGCACTTGACATCACTTGGGAGATGTAGGATGACTTTACTGGGAGTCAGACAGTTCAATGCTCTGAGTATAAGTCTGTTTACCCATGTCAAAAAGAAAGGTTGAAAAATCTGATTTCTTTAAAATAATGAGTTTTCCAAGGGGAATAATGGAAAGGTGGTGCAGATTGCAGTATGATAGGATGTGTTGGCAAAGAGGAAGACCGTACCATGCTGTTGAGTTTCACTGGGATTTCACTGCTCTTTTATAAGAAGGTGAAATATTAGTCTAAGTTATCCATGCAATTTAAAATTATTTCTACAAGTTCAGTCATTTCTGTTTATTTATGCTTTTGGTACAGTTGTGAAGAGATTTTTGAAAAAAAGCAGTGTTTATTTTTGCAAGTAAGCGATTAAAGGATTTAAGAGATTAAAAACATACCCACATTCATCATGGCTACATGCTTTCCGAGGCCTTGAAACACAGTTACCCACGCTAATTGCAATGTGGCTCAAATATGGGAATTATTCCCACTGGGTTTCTTAAAAGCTATAGGTGTTGTTTTAAAGTTTCACAAAAGCAATATTGTAAATAGGTAAGGATATAAATGCAGCAAAAAAATGGCCACTCATGTTGTGATATTTGATCTCCTGCTCTGTGAGGTCAGGTAGTCGCACACAGTTTTTTTTCATCTGGTGAATGGGATCCCACAGAGTCGTTTAGCTCTGTCAAGTGTGTGAGCAGAACAACCATGAGCTTTTTTTATCCCTTCAGACTGCAGCAGTATCCTTTAATTTGGTAGTGCATAGCACTGGATTGCAGTGGCCGGGCTAGGGACGTATCAGATGTATTTCATGGCAGTGAGGACACGGTAGCTGCTCTGCGCATGAGCCAGCCCCTAGGAAAGGCTTTGCCCCATCTTACAGAGGCAGTGACCTTGGTGGGGATGTTCATCCCCGTGCAATGGGGGCTTTTTGCAGATAGAGTGGGTTTCATGCTGTGCTGCTGTTAGCATCAGTGAGTGAGGTCCAAAGCTGCAGAAATTGAGATTGTGCTTTTATTTCTGTGTGGCCAGACCGAAGGAAGAAATCCCAAGGCTCAAGGGCATGAGGAGCGCTCTTTTCTTTTGTTCTCAATGTTTTTTGTTTTTTTTTTTTTTTTTACTGGCTGGCCATGACATTAAGATTTCTAATTAATTTAGAAACCACAGGCAGTTGAAGAGAGTGAGCAATGTAATAACTGGGCCATGGGGCAGAGTAAAAGCACATCAATTATTCAGGCAGTCACTGCTGCTTATTCCTTTCCCAAAGCTGGGCTGGTTGTCAACGTGTGTCAGTGATGCTGCTAATGCCCTTCAGAATTAACATGCATAAATAGTGGCCTTTTAAAATCTGCATGAGGATAACTTTAGTATTTCCAACAATAGCTTCCAGCAGCATGCTCTGTCTAGCGGGTGCTGGGTGTTCTGACCACTGTTTTGAGTGCCTTGTTCAAAACTGGGATCTTGGCAGGTGCATCCCCCAGAAGCCTGGGCTGTGGAGAAGTTGCTCCTCAAAGAGGTTGAGGGGCAGCCCGACCCATGCAAAGAAAGAAACAGTCCTACTTTAAAATTCAGGTGGTGTCTGAGAGTGTTCTCTCTGGGCAAGTGAAATCCCACATCTCTTACAATGCATCATCCCCTCCTTCTGTTTCTGTGATGTCTCCAAAGCACACTCTTTGAAGATGCCTTGGATGCCACTGGAGCTGGACCCAGTGCAGTTCCTCTACAGGGTTGAGGAGCAGGAAGCATCCTTCTCCTCCTCCTCTCTGCTCTGGCTATTGCAGGTCCTGTCCCTTGACTGAGCAGTTGGAAAGTTTGAAATAGAAGCAGCTTCTCTCACTGTCAAGAGCTATGTTCACAGGACTGGCTGTGATTGTGTTAAAGGGGTGCACCTCAAAATCTCATGTTTGGGATACCACAGGGAGCAACACTGATTCCTGCATTGAATCAGTAAGGGGAGTGAAAACTGGGGGACCTGTTGGATTTTTCTACCATGGACTACAAGTGATTGACAAAGCCTTATTTTTCTGTCTGGTCGGTATGGTTATCCCTGCTGCTGGAGGCAGCTACCTTGCTTTTTAAAAAGTGAACTAATGTTTGAAGGCAATGAAATAAAACAAGCCTTGCTAATTATGTGTTGTGCCGGCGAAATGACCAGCTTGGGTTTGGAAAACGCTGGCTGTAATTAATGGTGAAAGGCTTTTTCTCTCATCTGTGTAGCCATTATGAATCACTTCTCCCTATGGAAACTTTTAAATCTGTCTCACTGGGGAGCCTGAGGAGGAACAGGTAAAATGGATTTGCCTTAATAGCTGCAGTTGTAACTTAAACACTTGAAATGATATTAAGCATCTCTCTCCATTAGCATTTCATGTTGATCCTGATGATATACCAGCCGAGGCTAAGACAGGATCAACGTTCATTAGATGGAAGAAACTAAACTCTGTAGACAAATGCTTTGGCTAAATGGGGCCTTCATTGCACTGAGAACAAGAATGCAATTAGCTGAAATGTTTGTTTACAAAATCTAATTCCTGGGGAGTATCTTCTCAGATTGCCGCTTACATCTCCTGGGCTGGTTTTGTTGCCAAGGAAGGCTTGCAGGTTGACGGATTTTGCAAAGCTTAGTTGTAATATGTATATAACAGATGTTTCAAACTTTGCATGGTAAAGCTGAACCCAGGTGAAGAGCAGGGGCTAAGCTGCAGGTGTGCCAGAGTTTATTTGTGCATTCCTCACATTTATTTTACAGTTCGCAGTTAAGTGCAATTAATAATAATTATTAGATATTCCAGATATTAAACAGTGTAGGCTGAAGAGAAGCTGGAGATTGTGCAGTGCTGTGTGCTGTTACTGCTGTCCTCCTGTCCCCCAGCTGGAGCCTAGCCCAGGGGAATCACTGATGGGTTCCAGCTGGGTGAGGATGCATCTCAGCCAGGATAACTGCGTGGAGAGCCTGGTCCTGGTTGGTTGATAGACATGGACACCCTCAGAAGGTGATTTCACCTGTCCGCAGTGCGAGTCGTGCTCTGGAAATGCTGCTTCTCTTTGGGTTACAGAAATGGTCAATGGGAAACATAACTGCTGCCATTCAGATATTAGAGCAGATTATGTCACTGCCTAGGGCTTGTGGAGTGGGAAGGATGGGGCATTCTGAGCCTGTGCTGATACCAATGAAACAGCATCATACTAACTGTGAGCATGCAATAAAACATTGCACTGCATGCTTGGATGTGGTGGATCAGTATTTGTTAGCTCCTTTCTTTTTAGTCCATGTGGTGCCTTTGCTTTCCTTGCAGTTTTTACTAGTGGCTTCCTTGCAATTGAATAGTGTCTGCACTTACCCATTGGTGATACTGGGCAAGTAAGCATTTCCTGGACACATTTCCCTCTTATATCTGGTGGCAAACATGAAGCAGTTACCAGAATCATGTATTTTCTTCACCATTTGCTGAATAGAGGATATTAATAAAATAGTCAGTGTAATCTGTTTGGTGATGGCTTATAGTCATGTTAAATGATGGGGAACAGACTAATGAACACCATTCTATTGATGGATAAGGGCTACTATTTACCAAGCTTGCAGTAATTGAGGTAAAACAAAGTTGCTTTTGCCTAATGTGCTGAGTGGTAGGTGATGCACAGGTATGTCTGTGTATGTTGTACTGAGTACAGCTACAGAGCAAGGAGGTGAGCTCAGGACCTCTGTGGGAATTGAGGATGGGATGGGGCTGCTGCAGAGGCTCCTTACACAGTTGCAAGAGGTAAAGTCTCAAAGTCTTTCAGATGTCTTAGCCGTGACTTGTTAACAAGCTCATTGCAGTGTTGTGGGTCTTG
Source organism: Drymodes brunneopygia (assembly GCA_013400955.1). Lineage (NCBI taxonomy): Eukaryota > Metazoa > Chordata > Aves > Passeriformes > Petroicidae > Drymodes > Drymodes brunneopygia. The sequence continues at coordinate 532,121 of VZTZ01036314.1, forward strand.
CTGCCTCCTCCCTTGCAAAGGATGCTCCCCGGCAGCAAAAAGGGAATTGCAGGAGTCAATGCAGGGGTTTGCTCCTTGAGAGGCACTGCTCAGGAGATCCCTTGGGAGCCTATGCTAATACAGCATTTAAAACACTGCTTTTTCAGTGTCAGCGCTGGAAATGACAAATGCTTCCCTTAATTTGAGAGAAGTGTGCCTGATATTACATGCTTGTATATGCCTGAGAGCCTATTCTCAAGACAGTACATGGGCCTATCTCCTATGAAAGCTAATTGCACTATTAGGAGAAGATATGCTGCCAACTTAATAAGATACGTTTATTTGTGTCTTAGAGGATTTTTTTTCTGAGGTGGAAGAAATCCTGAATGGTGCCAAATTTTATTTGAAGCATATTGTTCTCTGCTGTCCCTTCCTCTCTCCCCATGTCAAAACTGTTCTGGAAATTGGAAATATTTTGTAAGTTCAAGGCACACGAATGTATTTGAAGGCAGGCAGCACTTATGAGAGCTGAAGGGGAATTCATCATGCAGATGACTTGAGGCTGATTTTTTTTTTTTTCCTGTGGGATAGTCAGTAGGAAGCAGCATTGCCAAAAGGACTGTGTACATTAAAGGTATAGAAAACTCAGGTGAACAAAAAGAACTGTGGCCAAGGTGTCTTCCTTTGCCCCTGCTTTGATGTGACTTTAGCTCTACCACAGATGCTGTCAAGAATCTGGGGCAGATTGAGAGTTTTATTGCCTGGGCCTGCCTTGGGGTGGAGGACATGACTTGGGGCCTGGGTGACTGCATCTGCCCCTTCCCCTGAAACCTCTTCCTCATGGCATCCCACAATGCAGAACATCTTTGTCTTCTCTGCATTCCACAGACAGTTGAAGCATTAGGAGCTGGGCATTGAGATTTTGTACCAACACGATTTGAACTTAAGTCTAATTTAGACAAAAGTTTAAAGAGCTCTCTCACGCAAAGCATGCTGGAGAGTCTAAATGTGCTGTATCTGGCTTGGAGACATTTGCCTGTGGTTTATTGCTTTGCTTTTATTGATGGGCTGTGTTTGCTTTCACAGAAACTGATTCATTTGGACACAATGATTTGTTTCGCAGAAGTTGTTTGCTTAGGGATGAAAGCTGAATTAAGGGGGTTTTATGGGGTAGAAACTTTATTTCCACAGACTTCTTCAGATCTCAGTTCCACTCCCTGCAAAGTTTGTACAGAGTCAGATAAAGTGGCCCTTGGCCAAACTGGGAAGATGCAATGTGCCAAGTAGCTGTAGGGAGAGCAGGAGGATATGTTAAATTACGGAGAGCTTTTGAAAATTTTAGAATGTCCTGCAGGAGCAAAACGATGGACCTTGTGAAGAAAAATGTAAGATGATCTGATTCTGCTTTTTAATTTCTGAAAATAAGAACAAAATTGGAATGCTCAATCCAATTTTATTAAAATACGAAGTTATGCTAAGTACAGCATTAGATATGTATTTTTTCACTATAAATACACCCCCAAGGAATCATTCTATTTTTAAGATGAACTTGGTATTATGATAATGTAAAAGAAGTCTATAATTTATAATTCCAGTTGGAGGTGAAGAAATTTAACATGTCAGCTTCTCTATTCATTACTCCAGCAGTCAAGACTAACAGACTGTTCCTTCACCTTTGGTGTCAATCATTTAGATAGACCAATTATGGATTTGGTTAAAAATATATATCAAAGGAGAAAATGCAGCAGAAGAAGGTTCAATATACTAATTTTTTTTAAAAAAGCCCAGCACATCTGTAAGAGTGCATTTAATCCTACACTGTATGAGCTTCATGGCCAAAACTCCTCAGCTGTTACTGTGGTCTTTCTGAAGGTGCTATATGGATTAAGTTGAGAAGTGGCTCTCCAGTCTTTTTGTGTTGTAAAAAAGCTGGTGACAGCTGACAGTCGCTTCTTTTACCACTTAGAAACACTCACTGCCTGGCAATTCTTTGGGGGGAAAAAAAAAACCAAAAAGGAGGAAGGAGGAGGTGAAAGATAAAGTCCTGTATTGGTATTTAGGTCTTCATTGTGCAGAGCCACTCATGTATGCTGAAAAAAAGTGTATTCTGGCTAGGTTGAGATCTTCATTAATTTTAAGCATTAGTTTTGGAGTTTTGAGCCTTAAGGTCTCCAGTGCAGTGCTTCTTTAGCACTCAGTTTAGAGGGGACATAATTGCATTGACCTCTGTTCTGCCAGTACTAAATATTCAGTGTGCTCCAAAATAATTCCACAGACCTGAAACTGAAAAGTCAGATTCCTTATTGAGATGCATAAATATAGTTCCAGGTCTCATAATCTTGTTTTAAAGCAGCAGCATTTCTTTGGGGTAAGTTTATTATGACAAAATATACATGGCCAAACTTAAATACAGTTAACCTAATATGATCAGACTGATTTGGAGCAGAGGTAGGTCAACACTAAGTGCTTTTGAAAATCTCATCCCAGCTCTCTAGAGATTAGGGCTATGAGTGCAGAGCTTCAGCCTAAGTCATGCTGAAGAGGCAGAATGAATGTTTCCCAGTGCAGAGAGGCTTCATTTGGACAGCAGAAGCAGGAAGCAGACTGGGGTAAGAAAGATCTGCAACCAGATGGAATAATAACCAGCTTTGCCTAAGGCACAAGGCTTGGAAGTTAACCCATGTGGATGCATCTGTGAGTCTCTGCTACTGGCAAAGTTCATAGATGGGCAGCCTCCCTGTTTTTGGGTGAGTAGGGGCATCCTCTCCTCTCCTCTCATATTTTGATCAGTACTGCTGCACCAAGGGAGTGCAGATGAAAAACTTGAGGCACTGGCCCCAGTTTTTTTTTCTCTTTGGTTTTACCTTTTCCTTTTAAAAAACCAGGTTCTTACAAAAGTATTGTCCTTGGGACTTGTAGCATTCACTGGAATCTCACAGCATGGAAGCTTTTTTTTTGGTGTAATATTTTAATTTAGATACCTAAAAGTCCAGTGCTGTTTTAGGCATTTGGGTGAGTAGAGTCTTGCTGTTGCATGTGGGAAGAGGCTTGAGGGCTCTTGTATCTCTGTCAATGGTGCATGTGCCTGATTTAGTGAACAAGTAAAAAATATAAAGTCTACTGAGGCCACAGAAGGAATATCTACACCCTTTGCGTGCATGACTGCCCACTGAAATAAGTGGAGTTGTGTTTTTTGAAGGGATGCTGAGTTTGGCCCCTAGGTCACGTGGCTATGGTGAGAGGTTTGACCAGATCCAAGTCAGGCAGTATGGGTCCCTTTGCCATCAGTGAGATGACTCACTGTGATACCTCATCCTCACATATTACTCACTGCCAGTGCTTCATCCTGCACGTGGCCAGCTGAGGGAGGTGCTTCTCCCATCAGCCGTGGTGTCCTGACATCAGATGAATGCAGTCTGCAGGTGCCTCCTCTCCTCTCTTTCTCTTTTGTCTTGGACCACGTATCTATGATTTTAAGTCAAATTTCTGCTATTGAAAAAAAAAAATAGAGCATAAGCAGGAAGTTTAGCCTTTGAACTGCAGCAGCACAGTGCCTTTTGTAAAAGCACACAGCTGCTTTATGTATAACATGTGCATGACTTAAACCTCATGGGTTGCTTTCCATGGTCTACCATTTTATACAGGAACACACTGAGTAAGCGGTTCTAAACCTATTGAGGCTAGCCCTTTGAGACTGACTTTTGCATGTCCTTATTACATGGAGCCAGCAAAAGACTGGAAAGACATTTTGTCAGTCTCAGTGCATCCCTGGGCTAGGCCTCACACCAAATAAAAGGAAGAAAAACGTGCAAATGCTCAAGGCAGAGGATAGGGAAGAAGCAGCAGGTTGAGTAAACAGATGGAGTGGGCCAACATTAAGAGCAGGATAGTTATGGTAAGTGTCATGTGCAGGAGTCACAGTACATCAGCTGGCTAATCAGTGCTGAATGATTTGTAGGCATCTCAGCAGAGGTGAGTTTTAAGGAGGTTTGAAGGAGAATGGTGTCGTGGCTCTGTAGATTTGTACTCTTCTCTTGCAGAAAGGGGGACTCTGTGGTAGGCATGAAGGTTATTACTTCAGTGCTGCTTTTCTGCATATATACCTCCTTTTCTACTTTCTTTTCCTATTTTTTCAAATCTTATTTTTTTTTTTCTCCACATTTGCTACAGAGTCTCTCTAATGAGCCGGGGTGGTTGTCAGCCCAGATGCTGCACTGCAAATTCTATTTTTTAAACCAGTTGAGAATCTGGCCTGATATTTAGCAGTCACTTAGTACTTTCATCTTCAAAGTACTGTGCAAACATTAATTAATTCTGCTGGGGAGCATACAAGAAGGTGCTGCTGGAATAGTTATGCAAACTGCAGAGCCACAAGAGATGGCAAGGACAGTGTTGCTGGACTTGGGAGATTTATGCTTACATACATAATTCAGCAGAACACAGCACAACAGGTGCTTTCATGGCAGAAAAATTGCTTTTAGGTGCCTGTTTTTTCCATTGAGTGGGTGGTTTGTGTTCTCAATGGAAGAATGTTGCTGCTGCCCTGCTTGGGTAGATGGGAAACCTGGGATTTCTGTTTCCACATGTACCCCTGCAGAGGGGTTCAAGCTTGCACAGACAGTAACTGAGCAGCTGGGCAAATGCTCTGTGGATGCTCAGTGCTGAGGCAGGGAGGCTGTGCAGAAGTCAGGGCTGCAGCTGCATGCTTTTCACCTGGAAAATGAATAAAACACTTGCAGCACATGCAGATTTGGAGGTGCACAGTGCTCTGCTCTACACTGGTGGCTCTTTGCATGCAAAAAACCATTTTGCCCATGCGGATGTTGTCTTGGACAGGAGTGAAGAAGCTCAGCAGAAACAACTGTGGGAAAGCCTTCCATCTTCTCTTAAGGGCAGCATCAGCAGCCTTTGCTGTGGGCTGCAGTAATCTGCCCTGGAGAGGATGAGGAGTGCTCACCCATCCCATGCACCGGCAGGGCAGCAGCAGCATTTGAAGCTGGCACAATCACCAGCAGCTTCCAGCTGCACACCTAACATGCTCTGGCACAAGGCAATCATCACTGCCTGTGCTTTGAGACTTGCCTGGAGTGCCACTTTTGAGTGAAAACACAACTCCAGACACTGAATCCACTCAACTGGGCATTATATTAAAAGGAACTTCTAAAAGATCGTGCCTACTGATGCTGAATTATTAGCAGAGAACCACGTGAGCCTTGTATGACTTGATTAATGCTGTATCAGTCCAATAGGCATCTAGGTGTGAGAAGGTGGGCAGTTTTTTGGTATGATGAGGGTAGGTTGGAGTGGGAGCACTGGTGGAATAGAAAGGGAAGGCAGAGGGATGCTTGATGCCAGGAAATAACATGGCTGGAAAGAGATTTTGCTTGTTGGATGTCTGTCAGGGATTGGATGTAAATCTGTGCTTTGGTCTGAAAGCTGAAGGCAAGAGGTGTCTTCATATAGAGTGGAAGCAGGTCTTTGAGCAGAAGACAAATTCAGGTTGATAGGAGGGGAACTGGGTTTTGGCCTAGCTTTGCTGACTTTACTCAGATGAGCAGGTGGTGGTGAAGCTTTAAAGCTTCTCACATGACCCATTTAATAGCACTTATCGCCATGGCAATTTTTGGAAGCTGTGCAAATATATTTAGGAAAAAAAGTATTTCTTTTAGCTTTGCCAAAATAGGTAGATAAAATGTTCCTGATGGCAGGTTTGCATTCTCTGAGATCCTGCTGATAGTTTTCTGAATTTATTGTTCATGTTGGTGAGTTAAGGAGCCAAGAAAACAGATCACCACGACTGAGACAATTGCTTTTCCAGTGTGGTCTATGCATTTAAGATAGTAAAATTATATCTAGAACTGCACAGTTTTAATTTCCCGCTCTTCCTAAGATTTCAATAGATTAGCATGCTCAGAAATCTCTCTCTTTTTAATCTCAAGATATTACCATGCCTACGTTTGCATGAAAGGCAAGGCTGGCTGTCTTGAGGCTTGAAAGCTGTAATCAAAAGATGTTTATATGAAATTTTAGTGTTCCATCATATCTTACCGTCTTGGGAGTGAAAAAATAAACTTAATGAACCTAGATCAGACAGATTTGTGATGAAGGCCCAAAGAAGAGAGAGGGCTTGCAAGTAGCTGTGATTTTGCTGTGTGATTTTAGTTTTATGGGCCCCTGTTGTTCAACGTTTTCTTCAGAGTAACTAAGAGTTGCATTAAATATTAAACAAACGGTATGATGATTCATAAAGAGGGTCATGAGCTCCATATGTGAGTTAGAAATTTAATCTCCAGCTGGTTTCACTATAATCCATGTCATATGTCCAGGATCAGAGAACTCCAGTGTCTTCGAATAATTAGTTACTGATCAAAACAGAAGAAAAAAAATCCATTGAAACAATTTTCTCTTAGAAAAAGCTGTTTCTTCAAAACAAAATTGCTTGTTAAAGCTCATTAATTTTAATGGGGTTTTCTTTTGAGCGGAAGTAAGACAAAATGATTTGGAAGATGTCAGAATGTCTTCTTGATAGTTGCAGAATTGATAATATTTTTTTGTGTTCAGTGTCTTGCATTTAGAGTTGTAACTCTTACTCTGTTTTAATAGGAAAAGAGGAAAATGAGACTTTTTCTTTTCATCAAATGTAGCTTATTTTAATTAACCTAAAATAACTTTCTACAATGCTGTTTCACCAGAAAGGAAAACTTTGATTGGCTTTTTCCCTGATATGTGTATATCATTCTAATACTAGTTCAAGGTATGGAACCAAGAATTAAAATCTCCAACTCCTTTATTTGGATTAGGAAATTAATTTTTTTCCCTGCTTCCCCCTGGAGTCCTGGAAAAATACCTGTCAGCCTTTCATTGCAGAGACAAATATGCTGAGGTTTTCCCCAGGCCTTGCAGAGGTTGCATCCTCCTTTGCATGACAATTACGAGGGGATGCTGGAGGGTAACAAATGAGTGAGGATACCAGACTTGCTCATCCTTTATAGCAGCTATGTGCACACACAGACACACAAGACCAGTGCTCATCCGCAGTTTCCCAAGAGGTTTTTCTATACTCCTGCTTTCAGCCTGCACACGGATGCACACATGGAGTTTATGTATTGTCTCAGCTGCAGCTTCCCTTTGAGCTGTAAAAGGTGTTTTGGGAGGCATTTGGAGGTTAAATATTGAATCTACACTCAAGAAATACCATGGAGGCAGTGGAAGTGCAGGCCCTGTTCCTGTGGGGTGGGTTACTTTATGCATGGTACTGCACATATGGCTCCAGCTAAGGAGGGCTTCTGTTGCATTTGGTTGCTCAGCTCATCAAGTCAGTCACAGCACATGCTTGAATTTAAAAGCTGGCATTATGGATGCACACAGAATTTGAGTTTTAATGCCTTTGGAATCTGTAGAGCTCTGAAAGCTCAACTAGACTTAGTCTTCTAGGAAGGAGGGTTGTGTTTCTTGCTGTGTGGCTTGGGTCTTATGTCTTTGTTCAGAAGGAAGCTGTTTGCTTCCCTGTGCCAGGATGACAGGATCTGAAGTTATAGGAGAGCTGATGGGATGGGGTCTGTGGAGTTACTGGTCCAGTCTCCCATTCAGAGCAGGACCATTGTCTGCATGAGACCAGCTTAGTGGTGACTTTGTATGGCTGTTATCTGTCTCTCCTACAACCTGCCAATACCACTGTATGCCTATTTTTTAATCCTTCTCCTTTTTTACTGGGACAAACGTGTAGGCATGACCAAATCTGCGGTAAGAAAAAATAAGCTAGGTTTAAAAAATAAAAAAATGACATCCACTTAACTGTGTTAAAAAACATGCAGTAGCAAAGCATGCAAATGGTTACGCAAGCAGGAGTTTGGTATCTAATTGTAAATTAGATAGACAGCTGCAGGGTATCAATAGACATATGGCAGGAATGTAAATAGTTTGCTCGCACTTCAGTGACATCCTGGAAAGCTGTGTGTAAACTTTCCGAAGTGAAAAGAGAAAAGACGATTTCCTGGAAAAGAGGGTTTTCGAGAGAAATAATTGCTAATAAATAATCTGTGTCCTTCTGGAAGGCGAAAGTTTTATTTTGGCACTCGCTGAAAAAGCAGCCTCTAATCAGACTGCATTTTCCCGTTTGGCTGTCGAGCACCAAGCCAGCCGAGGAAGGTGCCAGTTGCATTGTGTGCTTGGAGCCATCATAGATCAGAGCAGCTCCTCCATGGTACCTGCCTGCTGATTTCAGCCTGACCTCCTGGCAGATGCTTTGTGTCTGCCAGGATTTAGGGGAAGATGACAAAGAGGAGGGTAGACAGTTGAGTGGTTCAAGAGAGGGTATCAGATTCCAGGATGTAAATTTGTGTGTCAGTGGCCAACACTCTTAGGTCTTCCACCAAACAGAAAGCAAGACTTGCCTGTATCCCAGCTGCTGCTTATAGCCACCTTTAAAATAATATCCTAGTGGAGTACAATGCTATGAGACACTAATTTTGGCTTATTTTACAAGCCAGCAAAGCTGTCTAAATATTTAACACTCTTTTGTTAATAGCTGGCCATCACATGTTTTGCTTTATATTAGGTGATACTGTTGAGACCATAAAAATTCCCAGTCTAATGATAGCTAAGGTTTTTCCTCATATTATCTAAAAGATATAGCAAGAGTAAACCTTGAACAGCTTGCTTGATTTCTGAATGGGTGTCTAGTGACTTACTTCTTAAATCTTGTGAAGTTTGCAGTGGACCAAACTCTGGTGCTTTTGAGGTCAACAGTAGCTATTCCAGTTTACTTTGTGGGGTTCGTGCATCTGCCTTGGGGATAGATTTCAGTCCCATAGATTGTTAATTGTAATTGGCAAAAGGCCAGACTTACTTAGGAACTTTATTTAATTATTTTTAACAAGATGGTTTCTGAAGGATGCAAAGAAGCTTTTATGGAGTAGGAGCAGTGAAAGGAGAGTGAGGATAATCAAAGAAATCCAGACATCAGTAATGTTTCTAAAGTACTTTTCACAAGGGCGTTTTCCTTAACTATCCTTCAAAGATGACATGACAGCAAATTTGGTTATTAATCAATGGTGCTATCTCTCTGTTGGGTTCAAGAACACTTTTTAGAAATGAAGATTAACATCTGGTTTAGTCTACAAAGAATTTTTAGAATTGTAAAACTTTAAGTAACCATAAATTACTTACAGTGCGTGGAGGATTAATATGAGAAAAAAACACTTTCAAGCATTGTTCTCTAAGAGGTGAGCTTAGCCTGTGTAGTCGTAAGAGTTATGTCATTGGTATATCCTTACCAAATAATTGCAAACATATAGCACAAATCAGGCCCTGGAATCAGTGGACACACAAATGCACTATAGGGAGTTTTATTACAGCAGAGCTTGAGAATTGCAAAACCAATTTTCCACAGAAAAATTGCTTTCATATGATCTGAGTGCCATGATTTGGTTTATTTGAAACACTGAGTCAAGCTGTTCGCTGCTGTTCCTAGCAGGCCTCTGTAATTCTACATTTATTTACGAAGGTCTGATTTAGAATAGAAATTTTTCCCACTGTTTGTAAATAAGAAACTGGAATATTTCTTATGTGTGTCTGTGTGTTTAAGTGGATAATTTTCCACTCATGATGTAGGAAGGTGTGGCTCTTAGCAACCACCATTGCTTTCCAAAAGTTACTCTGAAACAGGAGATGTGAGCTCCATTCTTCTTTATTGTAGCACATGTCTGATTTGGTTTGCAGCAAGCAGAGGACCTCACAATCAGCCCATGGCCATAATGCTGTGGATGTTTTCTTCCCATTACTGTACTTCAGTATTTCAGTAGCCTCCAACTTCTTTCTCAAAGCACTTCTGTTTTCACTTAAAAATAACAGTAAGGTATGCCCCTGTTAGCTGTGGTAGCATTTTGGCATTTTAATGGCAGGTCATTGGCATTTTAATGACTCTCCAAGCTTGGTTCTGCTCTAGATGAGTCTAGAGAACAACATGATGAAGGTGTTTTGACATCCATGTTGGAAAGGATTTGTTATGAAGAGGTGCCTAGTAGTGTTAGGTGGTTTTCTGACTGTCAAAACCTTGGTGTATTTTAGTGCTGAATGCTGCGAGCTGAATAGGCCAGGATTGTAAGTGGATAAAATGTCTTTTCCTCTACTGGAAGGACTGGTCAGTATTTTTGTTGGTGGGTTTCTCTGGGACCCATGTTGGACTTCCTGTAGGTAAAAGAAGCCTGATGCTTTCTTTCAGTCTTACGAAGCTGTATGTAAATTATTTTGTGAAATGTGGTTTTGCACTTACATGGCTAAATCGAGCGCAGCGGATGCTGAATCGGGCCCTCAAAGAATACTTAGGAGTGAACTCCTAAAATACTTAAACCTATTTTTCACCAGCTACAGATGGATAGAGCATTAATTCTTTGTATCCTCCATGGGTTTCCCTGTAGTGAGACTTGCCTGTATTCCCGGTCTCTTGCTTTCTGTCAGTGTGGATATTTGAGTCACTATCTCCTCTCTTCTCATCTCCCATCCATAGCTTTCTTTTCTTCAAATCTGTCTCCTTCTTTGTCATTGGTGGCAGCTCTGTGAAAAAACTGAGGTTCAGTTTGAGCAAAAGTGCTGCTGATTATTGCTTGCCTCTTTTAAAGCCCTCTTAGGTGTTTTTCAGTGCTTCAGTAAATGCATGGTCATTTTCATCTTCTTCTGGCTTTCTCTTTCTAGTCTGAGTCCATTTCAGACATGCCTAAGGGCACTGTGCCACCTCAGGAGCTTGCAGATTCCATGTCCCAATGGGAAGGTTCCCTGACCCCAGTAAGGAAGATGCTTACTGGTGCTAGGGTAGGATCTGTCTGCTGGGAGATGCCCATTTCTGCCACAGCTCCAGTCATGTCCCTTTGGGGCTGCTGTAAGGCATGTGAGCTGAACCTGTTTTCTAGTAGTGGAAAAGGTAGAAAGGGAAGAGCATTTGGCTGCTGCAGAAAATGTCAGCTTTTTTCAGGGGAGAACAGGAAAAATCAAAAAAGGAAGGCCACTTCTAGTGCAGATCATGCAGAAGAATCTGACACTCTTAAAACCTGCAAGTTTGGCTCGCTCATCCTGAGCTAGTTGGTCCTTCCCAAGTGCTTTTCCACAGCTGGCTGAGCTCCCTGCCGAAAAGTGGACTCGAGGAGAAAATGGAACATTTCAATGCTGCCAGAGGGACTGTAGTGGACCAACTGATGGAAAACGGTTTCCAAGATAGTTTTGACTTGTTTTCACTGTCTTTGAAATAATTTGGGTTTCCTGGGGGGAGTTTTGTTTTTGTGTTATACTTTATCTTCTTGGAGTTTTGATGAAATGTCAAAATGTGTGGAGCTTTTCCAGCTAACTCAGTTTTGCCCTTCTGGAAAAAACAAGTTAGAGAGAAAAGCGAAGTCAGAAGCTTCGTCTTGCTTTTTGAAGATGGGGAGCATGATTTCTAGCAAGATTTAAGGGTGTAAAACCTTTTCATAAGAGTTTAGCATTCAGGAACTCCTGTTATTCTTGCTGTCCTGGGTAATACACTAACCTGCTAAGAGAGAGGGGAAAAAAATTAGAAAATATCTTCATCAACACCCCAATATATGACTCTCTACAGTGCCAGCTCCTGCTGGCTGGTTGTCTTGATTAACATTTTCTGGATTGATATAACTGAAGTTTGAATATAAATTATGTGTTTACTGATGTACATTTTTATTTTCCATTGTCTTGGCTTGACAGAGGCTTCACCCTCTGGGCTTGCTGTTTCACTCTCTGACATACTGAGGGAATCTCAAAAGTCTTTCCCATACTAGTTCTCCGTTTTTAAATGAAAATATTATGCCCTGAATTTGAGCAGCTCAGTCTTCTTTAGTGCAATATGCAGTTTGCACTCAGATCACTTGCTCCTGATATAATTTATACATGAATCATGAATTATGTTTGGATTCTCAGGAAGCAAAAATAAATTGGGTAGAGCCACATCCAATTATGTAATGAATTCCTCACGGTAAAATTTACGGCGGGGATGTTGCCAAGTGGAACACTGATAGAAGATTTCCAAAAGATTTGCTGCAGTATCTCCTGATAAAAACAAGCCTCTGTCCATTTTAGGCATAGTAGAGCCATTTTGATTCAAACAATGAAATATTTAAAGGTATATGGGATTCTTTTTCATTGTAGCTTAAGTGCCAGTGCATAGAACAAGGAGGAAAAGAAGTACTTGGTGCAGTCTCACCAAACAAAAGTTCTTTCCCAACATGTTATAAAGAACCTGCTTCATGACTCTTTTTTATGTCCCTAAAAGCACTTTATGTGCTGCATCTAACAGATTGTATTTTGAGGAGCTATTTCCTGACCCTCAACTTGACTTTTTAAAAACTTACTGCTGAACCCTGCCTTACCAGGCAAAATACAGCTCGTGAGCTTTTGTAAGGTGAGCAAACAACCAGTGGCACTGGGAGAAGCATTGGTAATTTCCCCTCTGTTCGTGGCATTGATTTCTTTTAATGGCTTTTTGTTTGTGTTTCCTTCCGTGTGTTTCTCACTGTGCCTTGACCTGTTGCTTTTGAATAATTTTTCACTCAATACTCAAGTAGCCCGGGCTTGGGTCATGTTGTGCAAGTATTTTCCTGAGCAGGACTTCTTCACTCTTTCCACTGAGATGTTCTTCTTCAAAACTTATGACATGGCTCCTAGAAGTTGCATATCCATCTCAGCTGAAGGGTGAACAGGTGGATACATCCATGATGTTTGTATTAAATAAATCTCCTTCTGGTGCTGCAGCTCAGTTTCATGACAGTGACCAAATACCTGTACTATGTAGACATCAAGAGCTATTAAGGGAACATTTTCCTTTCTTTCCTTTGAGTTACCTGTCACAGCAAGTCTTTGCACCAAAAAACCCACCTGTCTGTGTGGTGGGAAGCTGGCTTTTGTGTGGAAATCAGGATAGTTACATCTCAAGAGCTTTGCAAGTGAACATCTTAGCAACTCCCAAGGCTTAATACCATTTAATTAATAAACATATCTGTTGGCTTAACTATATGAAATGTTGAAGCACAGCTATACAAGGGAAGAGCCTGGGACTTGGGCTTCTCATTCCTGCTGGTTTTCATGGTTCCCTGTGGTGGCTTTAATTTTCCAAAAGCTTTAAGGGTACTGTGTTGGCCCACTCTCAAGGTGCTGACGGGAGGTTTGCCATCATCTTCAACAGGCCAGGGATTTCCCTGAAGAGGATTAAAGGGGATGTGTGCCCTGATAGAGTTCAAGGTCAGAGAGAGAAAGAAAATGCCCTTTTTTTATACAAAAGCAGCCTTAAACTCTCATTTTTGCTGCCCACATGGCAGTATAGAAAGGTGCAGGAGCCATGACTGCGGCAGCCTCAGAGCGGGGGTTTCTAACCAGAGAGCAGCGTGGTCTAAGCAGTCATTTAGGTGACCACAATCTGTGGTTTGCATCAAGGGCTGCCTAGTTGGGAGCATTGCCAAACCAAAAGGCATGGCTTCTGATGGGCTCTTCCGGAGCCCAGACTGAATCATTCCATTCCCCCGGTGATGAGACAAGTCCAGTGTTTTCCCCTCTGATCAAAGGCATGCTTGGTAGCACTGTTATTCAGTATATATCCACTGCTAATCCTACTGAATTTTGTACCTAGTGGATTCCAGTTGTTCAGGTCAGAGTGGAGCTGACAGGAGTTGGATGCTTGTGCTCACAGCTCTGCTCCAACTATAAGCTTGGGAAAGGCATCCTGAGTGAATGCTTTTCTGCACATCAAAAGCCATAACAAAGTCAAGATGAACTATAAAGTTCCTGAGAGTTTACAGCTTTCTCTATAGTCTTAGCTAAGCAAAACTTTTTTTTTTTCCCTAAGTGCAAATTCAAGCTGAGACAATAATTAGCATCCTGTTTGTTTGTTTGTCACCTTGAAGGAAGAAAGGTCAAATATAGTCAGCCTGAGAACTACTTTGCCTTTCCCCCTTGAAGCATTTAATTAGATTTCTCATGTAATGTAAAAAAGAGATAGTAGAGAGCTTGCTGAAAGGACTTATCTGGTTAAGATTTCTATTTTTTTCCCCCTCTTTTTATTTCTTGCGTGCTTCATAGACCAATTTATAACTTTTCTGAAGAAGTGACAGGTTTAAACACTTAACCCTTTTTGCAGAGAATAGACATGGTTGGATATTTTTGTTTTTAGAAGGGAGGGCTGTAAATCAACACAATGTACAAATAAAACTACTTCTGTATAAGGCCAGTAAGAGGCAGCTTAGAAAATGCCCAGAATGAATGTCCTACAATTTGTGCCTATTTTTTCTCCCTGGAATACGTACATAAATGCTGTATGCATAACAATTTGAAAACAGACTAATTATTTCTTGGGGTTTTTCCCAGTATTTTTTCACCTCTTTCTCATGGTTTTGTTTGGTTTTTCTTTTTAATTTTTTTTTTCTTCTCTTCCTTCCCTGAGTACAGGATTGCTAGATAACTGGAACTGTCTGTGTTAGGTTGTGAGCTTGGTTCAGTGGTTTTCATGATGGGATACAATTGCAGGGAGGAGAGAGGCTGTGTGGAATGCTGGGTTACAGATCAGAATTGCTGCATGTCACAACAGCTGAAAAACCCTAAACAATTTTTTTCCCCCTTCAGTCATGTTCTGATTCATTGGAATTACAACTGGAAGGATGCTTCCCTTATTCTCTCTCCTGCAGTGCAGTCGTTCCCTCATGCCTGCATAGGGACAGGCACTGATTCTCTTTAAAATCCCAATATAACTCCTTTCTGTGTTCACCCACGGGACTGAGCTACCCTGTGGGTATTTTTTACCTATGCATATATTCATTCACTGTTTAAGGTGTGCATTAAAGTGCAGCTATAACCCCCCTCAAGAGAAGTCAAAACAACAGAGTGGATTTGCAGTATTACCTGTGTCATGGTATTAAAACTGGAATTTTTCTGAAACTTCTTTCCCCTGTGTGCTGTCCCATCCATTTTATCTCCCAGAAAGCTGAAGTTTGTAACCACTTCTAATCCAGGTCTTTTTGCTGTCATAACTTTTGCTAGTGATGCAAAGCCCCAGAGGGGATTAGCCAACTTGAACATTTCAAATTTTAAACTTCAGTAAGTCTTGAGTTATAAGTAGGGAGAAAAAGCCTTTCTCAGTCATTTTCAAATCAACTTACTATCTGCCCCACCATACCTTCCTCTCCCGCTCCTGCTGTAAAACTGCATTTTTTTGGTGGATGTGGGATGAAAACCTTTAAAGGGAAAACTGATGCTCATCCTTCCTCAGCATGGAGAGGTGGCAGAGCCTGGAAAATGCCAGAACACAACGATGATTTTTTCAGTCTCTCCTATGTGGAGAAATGCTCCTGTGAACCCAAACCCTAACCAACCTTCACAAAGGTATCAAGAGCCAGCAGATCTCCCCGTTCGTCCCAAGAGCTGCTTGGTGGCAAGTCAATTAAACAAATAAAAATTTTTTTTGGATGTTTTAGTTTTGATTTGAGTACCTGTGTCGCATCTGTGGGGATACAGAAACATGCAGAACTGATTGACTCTTTCCCAAAACCATCCTCAAAAATGCAGCAGTACTTGGTGTCAGAAAGTAAGACACATACCTCAGCAAATGCCCATAGGCTGGAGTCTGTAAAAATGAAGAGAGAAAGACAGATTTACTATCTTACACCTGAAAGGAAAAAAAATCCTTAGAAAGTGGAGAGATGACAATTATAGGATTACTGCAGTCAAAATAGTCCTTTGGAGTGGGTTTTTTTTGGTTGAGGTGGGTTTTTTTTTTTCAGTCATAGCAATATATAAATTTATTTCTGCAAAGCACATTTGTATTTGTAGTGCTTAGACACACCATTAAAATAGCAATTCAAAAGTCAATATTATATTTAAATGTCAGGCAATTGAGATTTCAGTTATTTCTTAACAAAAGGGCTCCAACTGAGAGCATACCAGCCCAGAATCTTGTAGGTGGAAATAGCTCATAATGGACAATTTTGAACCAAATAGACAGAACTACATGGTGTTTGTTGTATTTTTTTTTTTTTCAGAATTATTCCATGTTTAAAAAATAGCAACAACAAAAAGCCATTAATGGGTATCTGATTTCTATAAGCATTTTGTGTTGGCTGCATTAATTAGTTGTGATTTTGTAAAAGGTGACTCTGTTTGGCTGGTTGTGCTTTTATTTTCAGCGAGCTTCAGTAAGTCATAAGGTTGATGATGAGGAAAAGTCTGTCTGAACAGGGTAAAAAGTAGGTAAGGGAAGATCTGGGTGATGAGGTCTCATTGACTTAGTTGTGGAATGAAATGTATGTGTTTGTTACAGCAGCCCCTCATCTGGCTTTAATGCAGGTTTGTTTCTATTGCATCTTGTTCCAAGTGAGGAAATAAGGAGTCCCACTTGAGCAGGAGCAAAATATTTTAGTAAACAGGTCTCTATTTCTTTAGGAGGAGTTTGCATAATCAGGAGAAACTATTCTAGAGGAAAACAAGGTGTTGAGCTGTTTCTTGACTATATGTTAAAAAGGGGGGGCAAGGAGGGTGAGAAGCAGTCTTACGCCATCCTTGATTGTCAGTTCAAATTAAAATGTGGAAATTAACAGTGCAAACTAAGAGCCAGATTCAGATGTGGCATAGTGTTAGAAGCACAGCCATAATTTGCTTATGATATATTAAAAACCAGAAACACCTCAAGCTGAATTAGGTAGTGTTGATTGCCAGTTCCCTCCTGCATGAATGCCATTAGATGCCTAAAGTTACAAATTGCTTTAATAACGTTCACAACTGATTGGTAATCACCCTGCAGTTAATGAAATAGGGAACACACCTCTCACTAAATTCATTGTCTTCATTTCCTCCTGCATAATTTCCAAGGTGTAGAGATCATTTTCAACAGATCCCAAGCTAAAAAGGTCATCTGTTAAGTTTTGCTTATATTCACATTCTTCTCTTCCTTTTTCGGTGCACACAGCTGTATATCCAGCTTTCCTGGCCCTGTTGTCCAGTGCAGCTTTGTCCAATACACTCCAGCATTTGGCTGCTTGTTACTCCCAAGGACATCTTTGCACCTCAATGGAAGTGATGCTGAAGGCAAGTTTGCCAGAGCTGTTCTTGCTGTGTGTCCATCCAGTCAGCTGGAGAATCATGCTGTAAACCCCCCCAGCAGCGCACTTAAAGCCTTATAAAACCATGTGAGCTGAAGAATTGCGGTTCAGGATAGGCTGGTTTGATGCAGTTGAGAGTTTTTTGTGTTCTCCCAAAGTAGTAAGAGTTACAACAATTGGTCTCTGGAAAAGTCCCATAAAACTGTGTTGTCGTTTAAGGATAAAATTAGTGGCCGCCAGTTAATGATGCAGGAATTATATACATGGCACTGAGCTGAGTGCAACATTTTACCTCTTGCTAGATTTCAGAGACATTAATGTCCCTTAACAAACATCTGAAGGTAATTTCCAAAGGTGGGGGTGGTTACAGAAAAGAGCACAGTGATGTTTTATAGTTGAGATTGCCTATGTATTAGACAGCTCTGACAGAGCGTGTAATTAATTTTTTAAGTGTTTGTATTAAAGCATAAATAACTAGTAACACGTATGGCACATTATAAATGTTTCAAGTGTGCTGTAGTTGGGCTAGATGTTAAGTTATGGCTTTGTTGTGGTTTTCAGCAGAATCAGCATAGGTAAAGTTGGGCATTTAGGGTCAGGTTTTGTCAAGTGCATTCAGCACACACTTAAGAGTGTAAGTACATTGGCCTTGTTTTGGAAAAGCCTTCACATCCAGGCTGTGTATCAGCAAAAATCAAGAACATGGCAGTGGTTTCTGCCATCCTTGCTGTCCTCAAAAAAAAGTCAGTTGATTTCTCTAGCAGTCTCTGCTGACAGTGAGTATCTAAATGTGTGCTGAGTGCTTTTGAAACTCTGGTCCTTAGCTTTTTATATGATCTATAATTTTATATGCAGTGCATCTGAAGAAGAATATGTATGATTCATACACACATACAGGAACAACACAGAGGGATCATTTTAATATAAATCCCAGTGCTGTTTGTTATGTTCTGAAATATTGCATAGAATAATTCAAATATTTATAGATGGCAGTTCAGCTTGTGCTTTGCTTGCAGCATTTGCCTTTTTTCATGTCTCAGTTGAACTGTTCTTCCTTCCTTCCTTTGCAATGTAAACACTGCCCATGCCCAGTGCTGTCCTTCTGCTTCTTCCTCTGGAAATTCAAATGTGAAAAATACCCCTCAGATTCTGGGTCCCTTTTTCTGCCCTGGTCACTGGAGCTGTACCAAGGAGCAGGACTGCATTTCTTCGCCACGTGCTCCATAAGGAATGGAGGACTTTGCTCTGCTTTCTGTGGAGTGGGTCCTTTTGGGGCTCCTGAGGCAGAAGAGTTTGTGTAACAGCTCCTTGTATACAGAGTAAGTTATGACTGTGCTAGATGTGATGATTAGAAGGGTATTAACATCTGCATTTTCGTGCCGACCACACATGGAGTCTTGGCCTGACAGTCCCACACTGGGGGATTCCTTCTAAGCAGCTTCTTTGCACTGTTAAAAAAATGTTTCTTTTTTTCCTTACCAGGAAAGCCCCAAGGTACCCTAAGAAACCCTTAGGTTTGAGATGTTCCTGGAAAGAAGGTTTGATATAATTACCCATAGAGATTTGTGTCTGTTATCAGCACTGGAGGGTAATTAATCAGAATGTGTGAAGTTCCCTGTTTAGGAAGTTGCACATTTTGCATGTTTCTCCTTTTGCTCGTGCTTTTAATTCTTCACTGCCTGGCTGGGAGACAGAGAGGCAGTAAAGTGTCAACATTGAGAAGTGTGGTATAATATTAAAATGCTCTAGTTTCCATTGAACAGATGATGGTAAGAAGTTATTTTAATGCGTTTGTTCAGAACTGTGCTTTCAAAGACTCTTTAAATTATTGCAGACTGTGCTGCTGGGATATGTATGGGAAACAGCCATTTTAATTAGGAAGATACATTTGGAAATGAAAAGTCATTTTTTAAATGTAATTTCCTTTGTGAGTGTTTTACTGACCACTTGAATTTATTTACCACACAGACCTAGTGATAAAATAGGTATTTATGGTTTGGTTTTTAATTAGAAATAATGGCTGGTAGAATTGAAGTGATTAATCATCTTATCCATATAGGCTATGGTAGTCCTAGTGAAAGACAGTTGTATTGACAGTTTAGAGAGTGATCTAATGGCATGTTTTGTCCTGAAACAGCAGCACCACCAACACAGTCACCTTTTGGCACGAAAGAGGAGAAACCAGGCTATTCTACTTTAGTGAACTTCACATGGGGATGACTAAAGAAATACTTGACAAAGCTGAGGTTTTGTCCTTCTGGGTGTCACTGATGTCCAAATAAGAGTAATTAAAAGAGTAATCCAGTGACGTGGCTTTATTTCTCTGTGCAAGTGGCGCTTGGAGGGAGTGGACCAGGGATGACAGATTAATGGAGAGAGTGCTCATGACAAGCAGGCTTGCTGCTGCAACACTTGGGCAGATGCAAGTGAGTATTGTTTCAGGAAGGATCAGAGATTTTTAATCAGCCTTTTCTTTCTTGGTTGAGAAGTGTGGGGGCAGAAATTACAAGAAACCCAACTTAACAGCTTTAGTGGCCTCAGCAGAAAGAGGGTAAGAGTTTGGGGAGCGTAGCACAAGGAGAATTTTGCATGTACTGCCATTTAGCTTTATTGAGTCATACATTTCCTTTACCCTCTCTGCCCGAGGAGGTTTCTGCTCCGTATTTCAAAATGCAGTGTGTAAGAAACAAGAGCCAGTGTGGGGTGCGGTGTATATTTTAGCATGGAAGAAAAGGCAGCCAGTGCATATAATTTTCTGGGAAGTAATGAAGTGTCATGGAAAGTGCATGAAATAAATGTGTTTTTATGTACTCATTTTAGAAATCAAGTTAGGGATAATATTTGCCTTTTAGTTAAAGGGTCTTTGCGGAAGTCTGCAACCATGTGTGAGCTGTGTGACTGCTGCTAATGGCTCTACCTATTTTGCACTCTGAAGTTATGCTAATTATCTTTGCCAGAATCAAGGCACTTTCTCCCTTTTCAGTATCCATAGGAACCCATTGGGGATGAAAAAGCCTGACATTTTGATTCCCAGCTTTTGTTTCCCTAATCAAAAATAAAGGTATAATGGACAAGAAGAAGCAATTTCATTTAGTCTTCTCATCACAGCAGGTTTTATTATTCGCTTGAACCTTGCTGCATTTTATTAAATTATACTTCTGTTTGAGTTTGCAGCATCGCTTTTCAAGGACAGCCCACTGCAGCCCATTTTGTAATAATAGGTGTTTTCTTATAAGCTTAGTGTCACTAAGTGAGCTTGAAATTTCTCCCTGGCCTGCCTAATTTCTGAGTTTGGCACAGAAACCAAATCACTGCCTGCCTGTTTGTTGCCCCCTGCCCCATCCTTCAGATTGGAGCCTGTCCTTGCTAATGTAGGCAAAACAGAGGCAGAGCTACATCACATTGCTGGCTGATTTTCTTAACAAAACAGGCTTTGCAAAAGCTGCTTAAATTCAATTTGCATTTGTAAAATAAAAACAGCGCAGTGTGGTCTGCTGGGAGATTTTTCATGCTATGCAGGTATATTTTCAGAAGTGGTAATCAAATATTCTGGTGCCGTACACACACGGTTTCTGGTTTAGCTGTGGTCCTTTTGTTTTGTTTGGGATGAAAGTGAATGACTGTTGTTGCTTTCCTATTGAAGAAATCCATTCACAGGACAACAGAAATGTAAGCTGCTCTGAAAATGCTGTTTATAGACTTGAAAACCAGTTGAAAGGCAGTTTTGTCATCCTCTAAACCTTCTCGTGGTGGTTCATGTGTATGGCCAAAACTCCTTCATCTCTGAGGGAGACCTGTGGTAGCTGACGCTGAGCCCAGGCAAGTGTGAGAGAGCTGCACCATCACTGGTGAGATGAAAAGACATTTACTTTGTATTTGTCATTTTAGTGCCTGCTCATCAGAGCAGACCTGCTTTGTGAATAGCAAAAGTTTCAGGTGTCAGGGGGAGCACACAAAAACTAGTGGAATGTTCAGCAGATGTGAAAAAAAAGTCTCTGGGTGGTCCATCTAGGGTACAACTTGATGCCTATGATGTTGGTAAGATATTATATATTAAGGCATAAGTCATATTAATGTATTTATTTTTGTTGTACCTAATGTTTTCTGTTTCTGCCTGTAATGTTTTTCTGCTTATTGTAGGCTGAGAACTTTAATTTACCCTCACAGAAATCTTCTCAGGATGAACTTGCTGGCACTTCTTTTCTGCAAAGAGGCTTCTTTCGAACAAGACATCTTGCCTAGTCATTTGGACTAAGAGACTCCTCACTTCCAAATGTGCAGGGTTTCTCCTCTCTTTACCTGGAGCACTTTGAACCCCATGTGGAGGTGGCCACGGATTTGTGTGGAGGTGGCCACGGATTTGTGTGGGGGTGAAGTGCAGGTTTTGGTGTCTCCTGGGTGCTCATATGGCCGTGTAGGAGTGAGTGACCTCACAAGCCATTTTCTTTTCAGAGGTCTTTAAAAAAATCTGCGAACAAGACTTAATTTATGTGTTAGACAGAGACCCTGTTTGATAGTTTATGGTCAGTGTGTGTATGAAGTAAGTATGGCTTTTATTAAAGAGGAGACATGTATTTTAGCTCAGCTGAGGCATGGGGAAACATGGGCCATAAAGACAATATTGTAGTAGAGTCTCCCTTTTTAATACCAAGCTGTGTGCTGCACTTCTGAAAAGCCTGGAGTTCTGGGGGCTGAGCTGATCAGAGCTCAGTGTGCTTTTTTTTTCCTTGCCTTATAACCCTTGTTAACTTTTCAACTTGTCAAGTACATGGTGGTTTATGAAATTTTAAAGCTAACAGTATGCTGTGCGGAGATGTCAGCGATACGCTAGACTTTTGAGTGCATCCTGAGATGAATAAATCATGAAGTCACAGAAAGTTGCAATTAAAGAACCCAAACCTGGATGCTTGAAATATTAGACCTGGGTTCGTGTGACTTTGAACAACAATCACGGCTGGAAGCGGTCCACACTTGAATTGTAGATCAGCAGTAGGAAAAAGGAAAAAAGGTTTCTGTGAAATATGTGTCTCTTCCAGGGCACTAGACTGGTATTTACTGACCTTAAGTGGAATTATTATTGAAGGAGTCAATTCCCTTCAGCTCAAACAGGTAGATATGATCCCACCTCAGTGGAGATGGAAATTGCCTGGCCTGGTTTCCTCCTGGTCCCGCTTCTTTATAAATTAAGATTATCCTTCGTTTGATGTTTACTTAGTCAGTGACCTTCCTGTATTCTGTCGAGTCTCTGTAAAGATGCTTCAGGTCATATTCATTTTTGCTAGAATCCACTGTGGCTTTAGCTGCTACACTGTGGCTGTGGGTCAGGCAAGGGTTGCATTAACATTTCATCCCATCCCCGGCTTCCCAGTCGCCTTTGAGATATTTCTGATTTTCCACAGACTTCAGATGAACGGCTGATGCGTCTCATGCTTGCATCTCTTCTTATTTTAGCTTTCCCCTTGAAAAAATGTGGAGAAAAAATTAACCATTATGGCTGTGTGTTTCAAGAGCGTCTCCGTGGGAATTGTGCCTTGTCCGTCAGTAGGGACACCCGGTGAGTCACGTCTTTGACTCCACGTCCATGAGTAATCTCCCTGACTTCAACAGGATTACCCAGGTGTTTAAAATAAAACTGTGTTCTAGAGGTCTGTGGGATTATAGGACCAGAAAGATTGGTTGTGTGACTAGTCACCGAGATTTTCTTTTATTTTCTTATTTTATGAGTTTGAAAAGTCAATAAAAAATAATGCAAAACACATGCATGATTAAGGCAGGGGCTTAGCTGCTGCTGTGCCGGGAAGTTCACAGTTAGGGTTTCTGGAGGAACCCTCCCATGGTTTTTCTTCCTTACTGTTTTCACTATTAAAAATGTATATTATGTATCCACATGTATGGACTGAGAGCACCCCACTTAGGGTCATTTTTAACTCAAGGCAAATCTGTTTGATCAATCTGACTGGGTCAGGTGGACACACCGCTTGGCCTTGGTTTCGTGTGGTTTTGTTTTTCTCTCCTCAGTCGTTTCTTGGTATCACCCTTATTGCTGCAGTTTCCAAATAGCTTCCAGCGGTGCACATCTGTACATGCTCTTTCATCTGCTCCCCAGGGAAAGACAGATGTGGAGTTGAGTGTTTTGGTTGTGGAGGTTTATATAACCATGCTCATGTGGGTAATGTATATGTATGTGCTGTACTAGAAAAGGGAAGTAACTGCAAAATTACCCAGGCCGAAGGTTTGTCCACCCTGAGCAGCTGCCAGCAAACCCCTGCCCCCTCTGTGAGCAAACCTGACCCAACTGCAAATTTACACCCCTCCACCACTCTGACCTGGGTGATCTCTATGCCCATAAGGGCATTGAGGACCTCTGCAGTAAGAGCAAAGTACGTGAGCTTGACTGGCACTTTTTTAAAAAAATTTTTTGCAGGCTGAAAAAAGGTTAAAAATCACCACGTGACCTGTGTATATAGAGTCCCAAATTTATTCATCCTGATTTCCTCCCTCCATCCAAGTTGCCCTCTGTTTCTGACTGCCTTGTGCTGCTGTGAATGTCTTGCCACCATGCCTCCCCTTCAGCTAACGGGGTCCATTTGTAAGAATTTGTATGGGAAACATTAATATTGGGAAAAGGTAGTTGGAAACAAAACCACTGAGTATATGGATTTCATCTTAATTTCTGAAAATTGATTTTTGGTTTTATTTTCCCTCCTGTGAAACATTTTTAAAATTATAGGAATATTAACCTGCTAGCAGAACTTATTTATTTCAGTAAAAATGATAGTTTTCTTATGGCTGGAAGCTTACGCAGCTGCAGGATAATGTAGAACTCACACGTATCTAATTTTTGATTTAAAAAAGAGAAGCTATGGACGCCAATTGTTAGGATTTGAGGATGCTGGTGATGTGATGTATGTATGTATGTCTTAAATAGGCGTCAGCTGGAAAGAAAGAAGAAACGTTTTTTATTGGCTCCTATCAAAAGTGCAGTGGCAAACATAAAACCCTTGGTAGGGATGTAGGAATAGTTCTCTTACACACCCAGCACAGATAGGAAAGGGAGTGTAGGGCCTAGATTCATGTCTCTTCTTCCATGGTGTTTTACTTCTGTTAATAGTGTGCCTGAGCTGGTTTCACTGAGATGTTCCTTCGACTGAAATAATTTGAGCATGCAATCCTTCTGCCCCTCTCTCCCCCTCCCCTCCCTGGCTCTTCTGTAATTGCATCCTGGTTCACATTCATTTGGCACGCTAATTGTTAGAGTTGAGAAATAAGAGGCTTGCCAAGATGCAGGAGAATTAAAGTGATTGCCCTTTTGTCTGCAGAAACAGTGGAAGCTAGTAATTATTACTCTTATATTTTTGTTGTGAAAACTTCTCTCTCCCGCTCTCAGTTTCCCAGACCTCCGTTTTTCCTTTGACAAAAAGCGATCTGATTTGATGTACAGAGGCAGTACTTCAGAATCCATCACTCACAGCCACAGCCTTCCCAGCCTACTGTATATTAACAAGCAGATGTGTCATCTTGCAGACTGCTCAATAATAGATCTTTTTAAGAACTGCTTCTCCTCTGTGTAGTTCAGGTACTCCAGAACTAGAATTTAAGCACTGCTTTCATTTTATATAGAGATATCAGGAGATACTCAGCTTAATGCAGAGCTGTATATTTGCATTTGCAGAACATTTTGTCTTCCTTTATTCTCTTTGCAGACACAAGGCTTGGAATGCCAAATAGCTCATCAAGATATACGGTGTGTAGAGAGAAAATAATCTTAATGTCTAACTGTCTTTAGGGTTTTTTTCCTTTTTTTTTCCTTTCTCAAAATTACTTCCTTAGACTGCTTTCAAAGGAGCCTGAGGAACTCAGAAGTACATAAAACCAGTTTCCTCTCCCGGGGTTGCTTGCTCCCTGAGGATGCAGGGATGCTGCCCTTGCTGAAGCAGCACTTTGGTCTCATGAGCTCACTCTTGCAAGCATCCCTGTGACTTTGCTTTGCTGTCCTGCAAACCCCTTGTCAAGTGGTTGCTTTTGTCCATGCTGGTCAGAACTCTGGATTTTGATGAAAACCAGAAACCTCCCTGTTTTCTATTAATTTGGGCTCCTCCTGCCTTCTGCTGAAAATAAACAGGGCAGGAGGTGAGCCAGCTTGGGAGAGAGAAAGGACATAAAATGGTGTTGGAGGAGAGCTGCTAGGAATGCCAACCAGCTCTCACCTCAAGTTTTTCCCTTGGATTCTCAATGATTTTAAGGGAAATCAGGCTTTCTAGGACTCTTGCAAGACTGTTGTGTAGAGATAGCAAGGAGCAAGTTGAAGTAACACAGAAGACATGCCGACGACCACAAAGGTGCTGTAAAACAAACAGCAGGGCATGTTATTGTTATTATTCAAATATTATCCGGTTCCTGTAACATCTGGGAAGCCCAGACATGGATCAGAACCAGTTGTGCTCTGTGCTTTGTGACTGCAGAGCAGAGAGGGACACCTGCCCCAGAGCCCCCTCATTCTAAGGTGTCACAGACGGAGTATACGGAGGCTGTGGGCCAGGGATCTACATCAGTGATCTAGCTACAGGTCAGCCTCAGCATGCCAGAAAGCAGAGTCTATTTAAAAATCCACCAAGTAAATGCAAGTGGAGAGGCATGTGTTGATTTTAGTGACACTTACAAGGCCAGGAGGGGTTATTTAGACCCTCTAAAAACAGATGTGGGGTCTTGGCATTTGCACAAGGGGAAGGGTTTAGGGAAGGACCAGGGAGAGTCTTCCAGCAATGAGTGTGTCTCTTGTCTGCATGCAAGCGTAAAAGAAAACATATTTGTTTGGTTTTCAAATATACAAATTCAGGGGAAAAGATGCCATGGCAGACTAGAAGGTACATCCTGGTAGCAGGAGAGGTGATGTTCAGGTTGGAGGTAAGCCATGAAAAAAACCTGGAGCAAAAAGCACAGTGTTTATTCTGGATGTGGGAAAAACAGAGGTAACCGCAGAAGAAAAACACAGAAGTGGGATGTGGTCAGAGCAACAAGGTGCAGAAAGGATCTTCATGGCAGCATTTTGAAAGAAAACAAATGTGTCAGGATGATTTTCTGCAAGGCCACAGGAGAGGACGTTGCAGTAGCCAAAACGTGAGTTCTTGGAAAGGAAGAGCTCAAACATTCTATGGAGCTGTGAGTTCCATAAAAAACTCTTTCTTGGGTACAGCAAGGAAAATGTGTGCATGTAAAGCACAGCCTTAGGATTCCAGGTGCACCCTGGCTTAAATAACCTGCTGGGATCACGCTTAAGGCAGAATCACAGCAGAGTGCAAGCAGGACCACGGTGAGGAGGCCAGCAGTGTCCCTGGGGAGTGGAAGGGGAAGGATGAAATGGGAGCAGGGAGAAGCAGGAATGGGGAGAAAATGTCCTCTCAGCTACTTCTTGCATGCTGATAAATGTTTTTGTAATATAACCTTTCTGGAAGGAGGGAGGGCTGCATGGCCAGGCTCCCCAGCACAGAACAGCATCACTTGGGGCTGCAGGGAGCCTGGTTTTCTGAGTTGGGTTATGGCACTCAAGCTGGATTTAGCATAAGACTTTGTGTGCAGTGTGTTGTAGTTCCTGTTCTGTTTAACCCTGTTTTAATTTTCTGGTGAAACATTAGCTTTTACTATTTTTTACTTGCTTCTACTAATTAGCCACCCATCCACTTCCAACTTTTCAAGTTGTGTCCAACAGCTGAATTTTACCTGCCTTTCTCTAGGCAGCAGTCTCATTGGCACCTCTTCCTCTGTCCAGCTGCCAGTGTCCACAAATCATGCAAAAAACCCAATTTATCTTTCTGCCCTTCTTTCAAATATGATTGAAAGGAACCCCTGGGTTCAGAGGTACAGGAGAGGGAGTGGAGTCAGTTAAAAGAGACCCAAAAAAGGATGGTTGCATTACTCTCTCTTCCTTAGGAAATATGTAAAAAAAGGTTGAACTGCAAAATCTGGGGAAGCTAGAGAAAAACTGCTTTTTATTTTAAACAAACTTCACTGTTGCTGTGGTGTGAGCTATTTTTGTGGGTTTTATTTTGGGACGGTTGTTTTTTTTTCCCCCCAAATTTGATTTCAATTTGATAAAACTGCTGCTGAACCTTCAAGATAATGAATTTGCTTATGCAGTCATAGTATTTGTAATTTGGTGGATTTTAATAGCACAGGAGTGCTGCCTGCCTTCTGCAAGTCAAAGAAAGCTCACTTGCAGTTGCCAGGGAGGTGTGCAGTGCACCTGGCTTGGTGTGCAGAGCTTTGGCTGTGGAAAGACTCCTTGAAAATTCCTAATTGATTCTAAAAATTAAGCCATTATGTAAATGTTTATAATTCTGGGCTGCTCGGAGAAGCTTCATTAGCAGGAATACAAGAGCAGGAATTAATTTTACTTACGTGTAATGAAGAGCGGATGGGTCCTTAGGAAAGGCTGCAAAGAAAAGGAGGGGAAGGGGTGTTTGTTCCCCCTTTACCAGCTCTGTTCATGGAGTGCCATTTCACAGGGATTAGCTTCCTGTTTGGTTTTATTGTATGGGGGGGGGGATATCTGTGAATATATGGCATGAGATGACACTTTTATTGTCTGCCATGAATCCCTTGTAAGGTTAGGAAAATGTGGTGATGTGCAGCCAATGTTGCATTATAAGGATGCATTAGGGGTCTCTGTCTCCACCAGTGATGACCAATTAATGACCACTGAGATAAGCAAATGAGAAATCAGGGGCAAATGAGAAATCAGGGCTACTTAGAGCTTTAACTCGTTATTTCCTGGCCACCCATGAACAAAGAGGTCAATATTAGTATAGTTTTACTTAGTGAGTATTTCAGATGAGTATGGGACTCACTTCATGCTCTGGCAGGGGGGGGTGCCTGGACATTTTGCTTCCAGCCTGTGTGATACCTCTATGAAACCACATAACTAAAAGAAAATCCCAGATCTCTCTGGTGGCTGGAAGAAGTTTGTTCAGTTGCTGCTCAGCTGGGATAGGCTGGTAGGATTTCCAGGAGGACTTGGCACAAGCTTTGATGTTGATGCACTTCAGGTCAACGAAAGTGAAATTTCCGGTGTACTTCTTGTGCCAAATTTGCTGTGCAAAATGAGGCACAGAACATCATGTATCACAGAGTGGAGTTCACCACTGTAAACCTCCAGGGGTTTTGCTGAGCCAACTCAGCAAGAAAAACAAAGAAATAGAGAAGGTGTTGACAAACAAGGTGTACCCTCATATCTGTTGGACATCAGATTTTAAAACCAATAGTGAAATAAGAAATGCTCATTTGTTTCAATTATTCAGCTGAGAAGCAGGGACTTCAGGTAAAATCTTGGCTTCACTTGAATGTGGGGGTGCATTATCATTTAATGTCTCTAAGACATACATTGTACTCCCTACATGGAGTTTTATTGGTTTCACTGGGCACCTGGTCTTGTCTCAAAGCTGGATGTTTAATGACTGGTACTAATAAAAGTTATTGACCAGTCAGGATGGCACAGAAGGCTTAGAATGAGAAAAGGAGGCAGAGAAATCTCAAAGGAATGAAGACAGCTGGATGGGATTGGACAGGCAATGCCATTAGCAATGAGGGCGCAAGGGTGGAGAACTCCACATACAACACCACTAAAACCAGTTGCCTTGTAATAAATGCTCCAACCAGCTCTTATGGGTTGGGACCTTCAGCAGCAAAAAGTGAGGGGGAATATGCAGCACCTGAGAATGCTCTTCTGGCTGCTGGGACTGGACTGTTGGCATGCCAGATACAGAAGTGGTGCTACCAGGCTTATTTCCCAACCTGCTGCTGTTTTACCTCTGTCAACAGCAATGGTTGCTGCCACTGGGAGCCATCAGCATCTCCAAGCAGAATGTGTCCTTTGTTTTGAAAAAAAAAATTTAAAATCCTGCTTTTATTGCTTCATCCTGCACAGCGTCACACAATGTGACAGTGTGATCCCTCCAGGTTTTATAATATGGGCTCCCTTTGCCAGGGCTTAGGGGGAGAGTTGTGTTATTAATGAGCTCTTCTGTGGGGCTGCTGGGCAGAGGGGTAGGAAAGAATGGGGGAATGTCCTTTCAATATTGCTCAGGCATCAAATACAAATGCTTTGTAATAACAGAAAGGAACAGACAGGGGAGCCCTTGTAAATACATTTAGAAGAGGCTGTGGAGGTGATACAGATGCAGGTTTATATCTATGGCTTTGGGAGGGAAGGACAATGAGGTGTTTCCATGCATGCCCCTCACTGCTGCTGTCATTCCTGTATTCTGGGAGCCTTGCTGTGTCTCCAAGCACCCCTCGAACCTGCACAACACAGGAGTCCTCAAAAAAAGAAAGAAAACTACAGTAACTAAGAAGTTGTTTTGCTTTGGTGCCACAGATTCAGGGAAGTAGTGGGGAAGTGATATAATGGTCATGCAGCAGTTTGTTGGGGTGCTCCTGCCTGATCACAGCAAGAGGAGGCTGCTGGAGGTGATGGTACGTGACTCAGGGGTTTAGTGATTGATAGTTCTTATCAGCAAAAAGAGGAATGGGCTTTTTCAGGGCTGATGTTGCGAGGTCTTTGAGGCTTTCTTGGTCAACAGAAATGGGATTTGGTCAAATCAATTTGATGTGTTTGTAAAAAGGCACTGAGTCCACATCTACTGGCTGCATCTCCTGACTGGTGTGCAGTGGTCTTCTCTGATCCTCTCCACTCCTTGATGCTGTTGCTGCTCTTCTTCTTGCCTAAAAACACAGGTAATGCCTTGTGTGATATTACAAAGGCTTAATGTTTGTCTTAGGTATTCAACCCAAAACTAGGCTGTGCTCAAGCATAAAAGGTTACTAAATGGGAATTAATAGCTCTTAAAACGAGTGTTCCTGGTGATGGCAACATTTTTCAGCCGGAAGTGAAAAGAAAAAATGAAAGATGAAGCCTGTGTTATTTG
Source organism: Drymodes brunneopygia (assembly GCA_013400955.1). Classification (NCBI taxonomy): domain Eukaryota; kingdom Metazoa; phylum Chordata; class Aves; order Passeriformes; family Petroicidae; genus Drymodes; species Drymodes brunneopygia. The sequence goes on from VZTZ01036314.1 coordinate 562,101, forward strand.
AAGCCTCATATTATTGCACCTTGAAAGGGTTTATGGTGTTGTGGTTGCTCAGGGAAAAGCAGAGGCAGGACACAAATAGGCTGCAGGGAGCTTCGTGTGTCTCTGAAGCCCTGCCTTCATTATTATGCAGTGCAAGTGGCTGTTGGCACAAGAACAAATTCCACTGTAAATTATGTGTGATTTACATGAGAAGCTCATTAATTCTCTAACACCGGATTTAGATGGTTTCATTTGTAAAGGGTGTCATTTTAAACACCGCTCAAACATATTTCCTTCTATCTGCTGACTCAGAGTGTGTGCTGAGAGATGATAAACAATAAAGTGTGTATGTGTTCATAAATACATGCACACAGACACACATTAGAAAATGGAATCAATTAGAAGGTATGCTTTGTGTTTAGCAGTGCTGCCTGTGATACACAGATTGGCTTCCTATTTTATAACTTTGCCTGCCTCAATGCTTGTGGATTGTGGACCTTGCAGGGTTTTTTGTGTTGCATGTGTTGATGCAGAGGTAAGCCCTCTTCATTTCGATTTTTAGTATTAAAGTTGTATCCTAATGCTTATTCTGTGCTGCTGTAGCCCTCATTTAATGGGCTTTCCCCTCCTGGACAAGCCTCTGCCCTGGTTTCGGGAGCAGCAAGACTCAGCATGAATGAGCAGTACAGTTCTGTGGCATAAGCAATAAGCAGAGTGTCTTATTTTCTTTTTCGTCATATATTCCTTTTTTTTCCCAACTCTGCCATAACTCAGAAGTTTGGCAAAAATAATAGCCACGAGAAAAAATAAAAATCCCTTAGTGGAAATACTTTTTTACTGAGAGCTCTCGCTCTTGCTCCAGGACAGACACAGCTCAGAGGCACACCAGAAGTGTCTGTGGTTGCAGCTCATATGTTGAGGCAATGTAGTCCATAGTTTCATTTAATGTTGCTTCTGCATTAAGCAGCATGACCTTTCTGCATTAGCTGAAAGAATTATATGCTCATTTTCAGCTTGTACTTATTGTTTTAATCCAGCATCTGGAGCTATGTGTTCTCTGATACAGGGCTGATGTCGAAAGTTGGACGATGGTGTAAGTGTTTTATCATATGTCCATGTGCTGGTTGGGTTTAAGTTGCAGCTTATAATTATTTTAAATGGGCAGTTGCTCTTTAGAAAATCTTAAGCTTGACGCAAACAATAAATGCAGGACAAGCTGCCAGACTCACCTTTGAAGTCTCTCTGGCCTAAGGAAACTGTTCCTTGACATCTCATTACTTTCCTTCTCTTATTAGAAACAAATGTGGATTTCCTACACGTAGATTAAATATGGCATGAATTAAGAAAGCTGAGTTAGGCAGCAGCAAAAGAGGAGAAATTATGCCATGCTCTGCTGCGGTTTTGTTTATCAGGACATAAGTCTGAATTTATTATTTTTTATGGCTTGTAAGTTAGTGCAAGGAAAGAAAAAGGAGCAGTAATTTTTTTCCTGTGACAATCAATCTACTGTTTCATATGCATTTAAACAATTTTGCCACAGGGAAAAGAAAAACATGCCTGTCTTAAGTAACCTAAACATCCATGGTGGTTGTTCTTCTGCACGTAGCAGGGCTTTCCTTGCTCAGGGTGAATTTTTTTCTGTTATGTGGAGAAAGTGATTTTGACTCACAAGGTATGGGAAAATGTAGGCAGGGTTTCAGTGGAGGAGGAGGGAAATCCTGTAGCTCTTGTGCTTGTGAACAGCACGTATCAGACCTTCCCTGACCTTTATTTTTTGGGCCCCAAGCTAAAGTTTTATGTCACGACCTGTCTGCACCATTTGCTAGGAGTGGATAAACATGTTTTTGAAAATAAGAAAACTGAGATTTTTTTTTTTTCTCCGACAAAACTGATTGCATAGAAACTCCTTATCTAACTTGTTAGGGACAAAATTCTGGGGTGGGGAGGAACCAAACCAAGAAACATTGTGCTATTTTCATTTGTCTTCGACAACTTCTCACAGAATAGCAAAGGAACAACATTTTGTTTAATGTTACAAGAGTTGCAAAGGTGTTGACTGTGCTTTGCCCCTCTCCCCACACTCACTCTGTCTTGAACTAGAGATGTGTTGGGAAGGAGGTAGGATGAGATACACACGGTTACGGGTTGCAAACAGACAGAAATCCTATACCCAAAGCCAGCATGTGGCAGACTGGGTCACTCTTCAGGTGCTGCCACCCCACATACTCTGTGTATATAAGCTGCTGAGTGTAAACCCTGTGTTGGCTTGATGGTTTTTTCTGTAATTTTTCTCTTTTGAAAATCCAGTGCTTCTGCAGGCATAGTATAAGTTCTTCCTAGCTTGGTGTTGCTTTAGCTTGACTAAACTTCATGTCTGGAAAAGCATTTTGAAAATATTTCATGTTTTTTTTTTTTCTGGGGGAATATTTTTAGGTAGTTTTGTTTGAACTGTCCTAAAATATTTTACCCTCAGAGGGCATTTGTGATTTCAGCCAGCTGTTCCCTTATAGACTGAGAAGGAGGCCTGTGCCTGGTGTGAATCTGTGCAAGTATTATTGGAAAAAAAAATGATAGGAACCAGTGCCAGATGACACCAGCTGTTAATGGCACTCATTAAGCATCATGTTCTAACACAGTGTTACTTTCCAGTGTAGACGAGCCCTCAATGAACTCTCCCTTTCCGTTACCCAAACTCATCATGCAATATACTGCCTTTAGTAGAATATTATAATTCTTTGTAAATTTTCATCGGAAATTTTTTTTTTGTAGTTCAAAATGTAAGCAGAGCACCCCTAGTGGTTATTTATCTATGAGGGTGAAGGTGAGATCCTCTAGGTTATAAACGATTTCCATCTTGAAGAATATACAGCTGTAGGCAGGCAAGATGGACAAAAGGTGGGAGAAAAGAATTATCCTTATTTGATAGGTCTACTGAGGCAGGAAGGGAAAACAAAGATCCCTAGTTTTGTGGACTATAGTCTCTTACACTGTAGTCTACAGTGTAATCCCATTTGGAGAAACATAGTGAAATACAGGAGTGAAATTTATCTCATTTCTCTAAGGGAAAGCTCCAAGAACATTTTTTAGCTTATGTTCCTGGTGCATAAGAGGCCAGGCCAAGTATTTCCAAAAATAAAATGAAACACTCTGCCAGCAAACTACTCTGTATGTGTATACATATTCCTACACTTATATATATATTAAAATAAAGAAAGTCTTATTGCATCTCTTCTATATGAGGATGTTTGGGTTTGGTTTCTGCATGGTACTGTTCGTACCAAACATGTATGTAGGTCATTTTGTTTCCAACCAAAGCACTGAAGAAAATCAGGAGTTAATGCTATGCAAAGTGGAATGAAGCAAGCATGTCACCTGTAATATGACAAGGTATTAACTTCTTAAGTTGGAGAAATTTAGCTGGACAGGCTGGAGTTTTAATCTGACTCCTGACTGCTGTGTCAAATAAATTTCAGCTAAGTGAGGCAAATGTTTATAATTAATTTCAGAGTGGCTTAAGTTTTGCACATTAAGCAAATTGGTATCTTGTTTTAGGCTCTGAAGCAGGGAGACAACTCAGCATGAGTCTGTGTGTGATTTATTTAACAAGAGACCAGCTTAGGGACTCTGAAGGCATGCTTGGAGTTGAGCTGGTGCTCGACATTCATGCACTGTGGCATTATCTCTCTCAAATGGCAGCTTCATCGTGAGGCAAACTCAGAAGTTGTAAAACTCAGAAGTTCTGGGTTGAAACTCAAAGTTTACGAGTCTGTCTCTTTTCTTTTTGTGGTGGTTTGGTGCTGCCATAACTCTAATGACATCAAGCACTTAAGGAGTGACACTGCTGTAATAAAGAACTGGAGACTAATGGTGTTTGCCATAGCATTTCTCACCCAGTCTTTGTCTGCTGCTAAAAGCTCCCAGTTTGACTCTGCTCGCCCTTTCCACAGCTGGACACACATCACTTGACCAACAACAGTTTCTGCTTTTGGTGCTCAGGATCCCAATTTGTTCTTTCACCCAAGCAGGAGCCAAACCTAGGTGGGCTCAGTTTCTGAGGTCAGACAAAATCTGGTTTATGGCCATGGGCAGGAACTCTTAACAGTGGTAATGTTAATTCACTAAATGAATAATCAGTTGTTTTAGAGACCAGGGGAAGCTTAAGGCAGCACAGGATTGACTTTGTTGTCCTTTCAGTGGTGCTGTGTACAATTGTGTATTGCTTATGCTGTTCCTTGCCTTACCTTCACTGAAGTGTGGCCACTGAAGGTGCCACCTTCTTGCTGGACCCCCTCCTGCAGTTTGTGTCTGGTCTGCCCATGCAGAACAGGTTAATGTTTTATTTCTGAGTTAATGTGTATCTTTATCATTGTTTCTCTTAAGGGCTTTCCCAGTGAATTATAAGGAACCTGTGTTTGTCTTTAAAGCCTGGTCCCCCTGAATTTGTGAGAATGATTATGGAGGAAACGTGCTAGTTCTTGAAATGCTACAAATAGTGTTTCATCCCATCCCTCCCTTCCTCCCATGCTTTAAAATCTTTAAGGATCCCTAAATAGGCACTTTTTAAATCAAAGCATTAAGAAGCAAAAGTGTGGTGCAGAATTATGAGCCAGATGTTGATCCTGGTAAATCAGGTATGCCATTCCCTCACACCCACTCAGCTTTCCTTGTGGCATTTCCCCAGAGAGGACCCTGGAGCTGGACACAAGCTGAGATCAATCCCCAGCCTGTGGCATCTGTTTGCTGAGGGTTGGAGCTGCTTATTGAGTTGAAGTCGTGTGAACTGAGAAACGGAGACAACGTGATGTTGGGAGCGAGCCTGGATCTTAGGAACACATTGCTTAAGTGACCAGAAACTAAGCTGCTGTCTGTGTGCCAAACCAAAGTTAAAAGCCATGTGGGTTTCAGAACTTTCTTTTTTTAAGAAAACACTTGTTAAAGAATAAGCTGCATTCCATGATTGATTACTTGTTGCTCTTGCCCAGCTATTTGTATTCTCAGCTTTGACTTATGCTGTACACCTGAGGCCCTGCATTATAGGGAGCGCAGTATGCACAGCAGAGAGCTGAAAATCTGGCCAAAATATTGATGTCTTGAAGTGCTAAATTGAGGGGTATTTGTGGAGGAAGTAGTGCTGCTTTGCTTTGTTGGATCAGACTGAAGAGGGAGGAGGGATTTTTCTCAAAGCAGATCTTCCCTCTGGATTTTTCAAAGTACTGCTTGGGACTCTGTCTGGGATAGCTTTGAATATTGCATTAAGCATTTCAGTCTCAACTGCAGATGGGTGCTGTTCAATGTCTCTAGTTCGTACAGAAAAAAATTAAGAAATTAAGGAAAAATTGTTTTGAATATTTTTTTTACTTGATAGGTGACAGAGTACAGAAGGGGAAGGCTTTCCATGTGGAGCAGAGAAGGAAGATGCTGGGTGTGGAAGAGGGCTGTGCTTTTATTTTTATATTTCCAAGATCACAGCTTTCTTTCTATGCAAAGAAAGAGAGAGGATGGTAGGGGCAGGCATAATTCTGGGACATCTGGCCCCAGTGAAGCTCTTGCTGGTGATTAGGTCCATCTTGAGATCAGCCTTTCTAGCTAACACATAATTACTGGGGTTTTGTTCCTACTTTGAATGGTTAACATATGATGTGTCTATACATTGTTTTTCTTGCAGCTCATTTTTCCCCTCTAGTGTGATTTGCAGGATTTACACACTTGGTTTGTGTTGATGGTGCCTCTCCTGACAGTTCTTTCTATAGAAAGGTTAAGGAAGCTCGTGGGCTCGTGAAGACAGGAGTATTATGCTTGAGCCTGGTGTTAGTCATGCTTAGCTGCTCGCATACTAATTTGTCATTAAATCATGACTTACTTTGTTAACTAGATGCCACCATTTTAGGCAACTCTGCTTGTGCAACTTGCAGTCAGGCTGATGAACCAGTCAAAAATGATGGCACTGCACGGCTTCTCCCTTCCACATGTGCCCATTCTCCAAATGTGGTAGGAGGACTGGAAAATACAGCCAAGTGAACAGAAAATGCAAATTTGGCTTTCATATTGTTACTGGAGCAAGTAGCTTTCTATAGGAGGAAATCTGAATAATTTAGAATATGCTACTGAAGTTTGCATGAGAAGTTCTGCATCTCCTTGCAAGAGGTGAAGTGTTGCTCTCCTGGCAAAGGTGATTGTGAAGAGTTATGTTGCAGTTGGAGTTCTGTTGCTACTGAAACTGGATTTAAAAGGTAATAAATGTTACCACAGGTACTTTCTCCTTTTATCTTTGGAAAGATGATCAGGCAGTGCAAGGATTTTAGCTATCTCTTGGGCTCAATCCTTCTTTAGGGAGAAAGTTGTTCATCCCTGTATGGAGGTGGGATCATTGGCTTCCTCATCTGCAGCAGTCTAGGTACTGTCTCATACCTGAGGGAAGTTACTGGTTTTTTTTTTTTCTTGTAGTTGTATTATTTTGTCATGAGTGTGGTTCTCAGTCTGAATTTGGTGGAGCTGAAATCCACTGACAGGACAAACAGTGAGCAAACAGTCAGGGCATCTCCTGGCCGACAGCCTGATGAAAGAAGTGGGCAGGGCTGTATTTATGAGCCATTACCCCTTAGCTATTTTCATGAGCCTAATAAAAGGTTTCTTTGATTTTTCGTTTTTGCCTTTGCTGCTTGTTATGCTAAGGAGCCCTATCAAGTACAAGAAAAAAAATCACTTATCAAAATCTGTTACTACAGCTGAGAAGTTAAACCATGGACCTCTGTTGTCAATTTGCTGTGTGGTTTTCTTCAGTGTTTCTGTTTTTTACCCTTTCCATAGCTCAACCTTATATGCATATGACTATGATACCCATAGTCAGTTTATGGTATCCAGAAGAACAGCATGTTACTTACGAGGTTTTTTTAAAATAAGATTAGTTAAAGATATGAGTACAGTAAATAACACACTCTGATTTATGAACGTCTTGGGATATCCCCTCCCCTTCTCAGCTTTTCTGCAGTGACGATGGAAGAAAATATCTTTCCCATTTCAAGCGTTAGTTATAACTGTGCACAAGGACAGGCACCACGTGGACTTTGGTGGGAAGTAGTTTTGATTTCTTAAACGTGGATCATGCTCCACTCAGCTTCAGAGGAGAGATTCCCCTGATTGATATTCTTAATGAGCTAGGGGAGAGTGTTAGAACTGCCTGCCTATCTACCTACGAACCCTTAGGGGGTAGAGTGCTAAATCACTGTGAAGCATTAGAAGAGGTTATCTAACTAGGCATTTTCTCTGGTGTAAATGGTATCCACACATGTGCATATCACTTTTTTCTTTTTAATTCTCTATTTTCTTATGAAGCAGCATGAATGCTCCCATCAGCAGCCCTGATTAACTCTTGTCTAGCTGAAAACAATAAAGCAGGTACAATTTCCTTCCTGGTTTGAGCCACTGAAAGAAGTTCAGTCTTGTTTATATTTTCTCTAGGATACGCTAAGGATATTGGAAAGGGAGCATGTGTGGAAGAATAAGTGTTTGTGTGCATGGGGATATGTTTGTATGTGTGTATTTGTTTTATGGACCTGTAAATGCCTGGGTTGACCTGGAACCTGAAGGAATACCTGTAAGTAGGGTACTTTATAATAAAAATAAATAAAAAGCCTTTGGTAGCAGAACTTAATGGAATTAAGGAAAATATTGGATTCTGGGTGCTGTTTCAAAGTCGTTTTCATCAGAATGGAAGTGGCCTAATCAATATGTAGCTCTTTGGCTGTTAACTCTTCAGATTTAGCTGAAATCACATTAAATGGAATAGATTTTATTTGTGTCTCAGGCAGAGGGTTATATTTAACTGAACTCTCTGGAAGTCAGCTATTTGGGAGCTGCCAGCTCTTCACAAAGTGATGTTGTCTGTAGCTGTACCCAAACCAATCATGATATCATTTCTTTGTCATTATGGATGCGGGTCCTGCTTTATAAACACCAGCTAAACACAGAAAGTTCTGGTGGTGTGTGTCCTGTTTGCTCTTCCTAATTTGCCCATTGATTTCTTTCTCCATCTGGTGTCAGGTGAGCTTTGTTATACCTTTCCTATTCCAAAGCATCTTTGCAAGAAGCAGTCTCCCTGCCATTGATTTGAAAACCTCTGCGCTGGCCAGAGTTTTGCGGAGTTTTGGCAAGTTTTGGGAAGGTGACAGTCTGGGCTGAGTTTGCCTCTATGTGGAGCATCTGTAAACATGAGAGATGTCAGTAGGAAAAGTTGTATTTACCACTGCTGAAAATGACATGTGTTGGTTTTAAGTTCACAGTCAGTCTATAATGGAATCTACAGGCAGGAAGATAACAATAATTATTTCTATTAACTACCAAAAAAGCTATTAAAATATGCATTTGGAAAGCCTTAGAAACCGAAGTGTTTCCAATTGCAAAACACTCTGTAAAAACTATTTTTATGTCTTGCAAAGAAACCACCATACCACACAAACAGAATCCAAATGAAAAACTGTCTTGTATTCTGGAGATGCTGTCATGAGAAAGGCCTCCTATGTAGCATCTGTTCACACTTCCCACATATTGTGTAAATATATCCACTTCAAGTATTTAATCTTCCCAGAAGTTATGCTTGTCTTTCTTCTCCAAACAAGAAAGCTGGAATCCTCTCCCTCCTTGCAAAACCCACCTGTAGCTTGGCAAACTACCAGATTGAGGTTGTTTGGGTTTTTTTTTCTTTTTTTGATAATGCTCCAATTTTAAATTTTGCATAAAAGCTGTAAATGTTTCTGGAGTTATGAGTGATCTCATTTCCCCCTTTCCCCCATTCCCTAGAAACATTCCTAATAAGTTACTCAGTCTCTCTCTCTTCTGAACAGGGAGAATTTCAGCCATAAATAAGGCAACACTTGGAATCGTAAATAATGTTTGGACAGCTTGTGCTGAAGGCTTCCCAAAGGGAAGGAATTATTTTGTCGTGGCAGTGTATGGTGGGGCTGTCCTGTGTCACGCTTGGGAGCTGATGGTGTTGCTTTGGAGCAGGCTGTCTCTTGTGCAGAGTGCATCCAAGTATCTGGAAGCTGGGTTGTGACTCCTGAAAATTGGCTTGTGGGGGTAGCAAAGTAAATCACACTGATGAGAAGAGGGAAAGGGGAAGAAGGATGGGGGAGAGCTGAAGCCACCAAATACTAACTGGTGCTAAGAAATTCCATGCTAAGGCTGAAACTGCAGCTTTATCTCATGACTTGGTGGGGAAAAAAAAGGCAGGAACATATGTCAATGACAGATTGCCAAACTTAGCATTTAATTCCTGGCATTTTGTGGGTTTATAGGATTTGCTGACAAAAAGATGAGGGGGAAGGGTTGGATGGGATGTAATTTCCTGAGTGTTCTTGAAGAGAAAAAAAATCTCAGCCCATCTTCTTTTATTTGAATATATTGGAAACAGCCTGAACAATCATAGTTTTTCATTAGAGTAAATACCTCTGAGTTATGACACTTTCTCTCCTTTAAAAGCAGTTTCCAAAGCATTGGAGAAGTATGCATAATTAAATGCTTTCCTTATTTGAACTTCGTTGGGAGGCAGTCTATTTCTTTCTTCGTTTGACACCTCTGTGCTGTGCAGACTCGTGGTCTGTTGAAATGAGTGCGTTCACAAAGATGTGAAGAGCCCCAGTCTGCCTGTTCCACAAAGATGTATAATGAGCAATGTTTTGAACACTTCTGAGAAGCAAGGCAGTGAGGATATTAAAAACTATGCCCTGTATTGCACCCGAGTGTTTATTTAATGGACACCGAGTTGCCACAGTATGTAAAAGTTCTGTGCACTCCCTTGCTTTGGCTTTTTGTGTCCAAATCTCTTATCTACCCACTGAAATATCCTTGATCTTAAAGCCTCTAACCTGCTTTTGGCATGGGCCCTTGACAGGGAACCATTTTAAGCGATGCAATTAGGAGGCCTGCTGAACTTTTGGAAATTTCATTTGAACATAATATACTGACTGGACAAGCTGGAGGAAGTTATTAAAACTTTGTAGGAAAACCATGAAGCCATTCGAATATAAATGATTACTTTTATTTTTTTTTCATTTTTTTTCCTCTCCAGACCAGTTCCTGGAGGAAGGAGGTGGGGATTCGACAGCTTTTTTTTCCTTTGGAGGTATGACCTGTTTCTCTCTTGACCAAGAAATAGCTTGGGAAAAGGAGAATGCTGTGCTGATGCAGGGCTTGAAACATTTGCAAAAAAAGCTCTTGGCTATGTTAAAGGTCTTTTAATATTCACAAAGGCCCTGTTTAAGTGTGCATCAATCTACTGACATTTTTCTCATTGAGCAAGAGTACATGGAGACTTCTTTCAGGGTTGGGTGCCAGTTTGCAAAGTGCTGGGTTGCAATTTTTCCCCTTTTTGCATCAGCATCTAAGGAGAAGTCAAAGGCCTTATCTTTTGGCTCTGGATTCTCTCAGTATGTAGTTCAGTGAGTTTGTGGTTCCTTGGCATTATAGAAGGAATGTACCTAATAGTTTTCTTCTTTTTTTCCTGTTGCTGATGTAAGTTTTTGCAGATTGGGACCTCTGTTCTGATTGTGGTGGGGTCCTCCTAACCTGAGCAAATTTGATACTACAAGATGTGTGGGGGCTGAGTTGGTTGATGAACCTTGTAAACCCCATGGGTCATACCTCCAGTGGAAATTAAAATACACCTTGAGCCCTTTGTGTTCTGAGTTTTCTGAGCTGACAAACTGCTCTAACAAAATTATGTTTTATATTCTCCATGAGTTATTTGTTCATTTCAGGGCTCATGAAATGTAACAGGTGGACAGGCCAGTCAGCAGTACTGGTAAAGCCTGTGAGCTTGTCTTTGCTGGTTGAGAGACTTGAAAATCCCCAGCAAAGTGTGGATGTCCACAGTAATCTTCATTGATCTGCCATGAAAGGCTTGGGGGAGTTTGCAAAATTCTCTGGTAAACGAGAAGATCATATAACCACCCACAGCATGCCATTTCTTGCAGTATTCTCTTAGGATCTAAACATGCTGAAATCCATCCCTCTCAGGCTCATGAGGGTTACAAAGCCTGTGGGGAAGGCAAGTGGTGTTTTTAATCCTCCTCTGAGGCTCTGTGGATTTATGTCCTTCTCTGCTCCATTTCTTTTGGTCTTGCCAGCAAAGAGTTTTTTATTCTCAATGGTCTTTCCTACTGTGGATTGAGTGACTTAAGCTTGGGCTTTGACAAAATGCATCTCTCTGAGCAGGTAGAAACCCTGAATTAATGAGATGGAGTGTGTCTCTTCTCTTTGTAACATGTTTGAGCATCACGTGTGTCAGCACAGCCCATTCTGCTGGTTCACCCAGCCTCATGGCATAGGTGTGAGCGGAGAAAAAAGTGTGGTTAGTGTTGTCTGTTGGACTTGAAGAAAGGCAGTAAAGGAATATTTGTTTGCTTAGTCCTGTGGCAAACCCGTGATGAAAAGTTGAGAGGTCTGTTGTTTTTGGCACATGTAAGCAGGGCAGTTTGTAGGGTGATTATATGCCTGAACATATCACAAGGAAATATCACAAGGGAAACTCTCTTGTGCACCTTTCCTGAATAGTGCTTGTTTTAAAGTTCTGAAATGCTAAAGATGAGGCCTAAAATCCCTCTTCCCCAGCCTGAGGTAATGGCAAGGTAGAGTTGGTAGAGAGGGACTCCAGTCTACAGGCTGGTGCTACCCTGTCCTCCAGGCCAGGGAGATTAAAGAATTTGCAAACCTGATTCTCTTTTGGAATAGAATGGTTCCTGTGTTCGTTTTGGAGGAACATCTGCCTGGATGTAATCTTTTGCCTAAGACTGCGATTAGTAAATGCCCCATTTTGACTATCAAGGACTGAGTCCAGCCCCTGGCAGTGGGATTCTTTCCCTAAGAGAAAGTTACTGAATTGTCTGTCTCGTTTGCATGCACACACACACACACACACACATATGTATGTGCATACCTTCTACACAGTAATTTGCTGTAAATTGCTGCCAGCTTTGAACTTAGAGGGGAGAATGGGAAGGCCAAGAAAACCAGAACAGCAGAGGGAAAAGCACACCCTACGTTTCAAGTATCTCCAGTTCTCTCAACAAAGCCTGTGAGCTTGCAGGGCCCATTTGGCATTAATGCAGCCTTGACAAATATTTTTGCAGCTGGGTTGGTGCTAATGAAGACAGTTAGTTTTGGAAAGACCTCCATGCAGAATTCTCTGTTGCTTAATTTCAGGTCCCTGGGTTGCTTGAGTCTGGGAAAGCATGTGGAGGGCTATGGCTAAATGGTTGTCCCATCCTGGTGCTCTGGGCTAGGCATCCACTGTAGGTGGTGTTTGAAGACAGTGGCATGTCGAGCCTAGGATGGCCATTTGAATTGAGAGATAACAGATTCTTAAAAGTAGCTTGTGGTTTCCCCTTGATGTTCTTGTGGCTGAAATGTATGGTGTTGCCAGTTAACCAAAAAAATGAGAACATGCCTACAAGTGTGAGGAAAGTCCAGGAGAACAAGTAATTTTTATTTTCCAGCATTGAAAACTGAGTGATGAACCCTGACCATCCTGCTCTAGTTATGAAGGGTTTCAAGCAGCAGAATTGGTGTGTTGGATACCCTGGGAAGCAGGGCTGCAATGGTCCATGTCATGGTTTGGTGCTCCTGAAGCCCAGTGCACACAGGTGCATATTGTAGGACTGGAGCTGCAGGAGGAAGGTGAAGGGTGTAACAGTGCCTCCTGAACACTGTTCATCTGCTTAGTGTGCAGCTGATAATTCAGCCTTGGTCTAAGTGTTCATGTTTACCCATAAAATTATTTCTTGGTAAAAACAGCAAGCCAGGTACTTTTCCTTTTTTTTTCTTTTCCTGTTCCTCTTGTGTCTCTGCAGTGACACCAGCTCATACCAGGTGGTAGTAGAGGGTTTATTTGTAGAAAGAAACAACCAAGTTGTGAAAGAAGAGCTGTTTACCTTAGTCTTCATCTCTTGCATGCCCTGACTTTGGGTTTGTTGTGTGTTACATAGAGGGGTGTGACTTCAAGTCTGCCCCTGAGCCCTGGAAGTGCTGTATGTCCCACCTGAACTATCTGTCTTAAAGGTATTGTCTGCCTTTATTTTAGGTTCTGTTTCCTTTAAACTTTTCTAAGAGGATTGCACAGATAATGTTTCATGGAATAATTTTTTTTCACTTGAGGGAATAATGTAAATATATGCAAGCAGGATGTTATTGTGCAAGAGCTGTGATGTGTTTATATAAGGTGGGAGGGCTTGATTTATAACACTGAATATTTAATGGGAGTAAGTTTGGGTGTCTGAGATCTCTGCTTCTTTGTGTGTGTTGGCAGATACAAGGGTGGCAGGTCAGGTTTTTCTGTATGCACCTTGTGGGTTTTCATATGCTGGTGTTTTACATCATTATGTCAATTTAGTGAGGCATAAGCAAGCATTTTTAATTTGGGTCTTGAAAGCATGGGGAATAGGGGAATTTATTTCCCTATTTGCCTGTCCCTACGTTCTTCCCATTTGTTCCTGAAAGCAGCCCCAGCCCCTGTGTCTGCAGAGCAGTGTGTTCCACTGGAGTTCCAGCTCCACATTGCTCACTGGCAGCAGCAGTGCATATGCAAGGTGAGGAGGTAGCTGGAATAGCCAGTAGGACAAACTGCAAGTTGAAAAACTTTTTTTTTTCTTTCTTGTTTCTTTTTTTTTTCCCCTTGAAGGACAACTTACTATGCAGGTGTCTGTAGGCTTCTTTTAGCTGCAGGGGTCTGCAGTGAGATCCACTGAAAAATGTAGAAGGTAGCTGTAAACTATGCACAGGAAGACTGATACTTAATTATTCACTTTAAATCTGAAGCTGTGTCTGCAAGATCAACATGCTTCTGATGTACAAAAAATCCTCACTGTTCCCAAAGCCAAGAAGGGAATGTGAGGGGACACACAGGTGCCCAAGTAGAGGGACTGCTCAGGCTGTGTCAGATTGGTTTTTCTCATGCCCCATTCCTGATGTTGGCATCTAAGGGATAAAAGGCAAATACATCTCTGAAGTGTCATTTTGGGGACAGGAAAATAACATCACAAAGGAAAACTTGGAAATTTCTGGTTTGTGAAAAATTGAATTAATGGTTTGTGGTTCTGCCCCTCCTGAACTGAATTCAAGATGATGTAAATAAATAAAATGTTGATAATGTGTAAACTATTGCTTCTGAAAGTAGAAAAGAATTATTATAGCAGGCACAGTTAGTGATGAAAGACCACATGGTGATTGGTAATCCTTTGGAACATTAGAGTAATGTGCTCTATCTAAATAGATAGATGCTTTGCCTGGGCTAATTTTTCCAAGGATGAATTGATGACATACAATCAGGAGATGTCAGAAAAGAAAGCATCCACCCTTGAATGGCAAAACTCAATTGTTTTAGACACAATTGATAGCGACCAGTATTGGACTCACACTAATGGTTGCTGAAACTGTTAGATTGGCTTTTTTTGTCAGATCTCAGATTTGGCCTGACAGCAGCAAGCATTTTCTATCAAAGCATTGGTTTCTTTCCCCCCTTTCCTGTTCTTTTTTAGTCATTTGACAATAATTTACTACTTTGCTTAGCTTTTTAGTCAGTTGTCTCCCACTCCGGAAAGCCAGGTTTCTTAAGTGCTTCTATGATGCCAAGTTAATTGCCCGAAAATAAGTGCTTGAAGATGGATCAAGTATTGTCTCATCAGCATTCAGCATCCCTGCCAGAGCATGAGAGGGGGAAGGAAGGCAACTCCAGGAAGGTTTGAAGAAAAGAGATGGGGAACAAAGGAAGGCACAACTGTCCTGCAGAGGGCCCTGAGCATAGCCAGGCAGCAAAACTCTCCCTGGATGTCGCTGAATCCCTGCTGTACTTGCAGGTTGTTGAGTGAAATGTCATCAGTGCTGCAGTGTGGACACAGGTGGGATTGATCTCCCCAGCCCCCAAATGAGAGGGGGGACTGTGCTTTTGGGTGGCCCTGGGCTTGACTCTTCCTAGGGCCAAGTTGAGGCATGTCCCTGCCTATTCAGTGCTCCCACTGCCTCATTTTCTCTGCCTCTCTATAGAGCAAGGGAGGAGAAATGGCATTCCTGGCTTGTCATTATGGTGAGGATGATTTCTAGATAAATGAGCCGTCTCAGAGGTATGCCTAAAATGCAAAGATACACAAGAGTGTTGCTGCAGGTCAGAAGTGTGGAAAGCAGAGGAGAAATCACAGCTGGTGCCTGTGAGTCCACCTCAGTGCTGCTCTGTAATGCAGTAAGCACAAGACTGGATAAAGCACAGCACCTTTTTCTTTTTGCCTGGAAAGTATAGGGAGAAAAAAAAAAGGAAAAAAGATATAGCTACTGCAGTGAAACATGTTCATTTGAGGCAGGGCAGGAAGGATTTTATTGGATGAAGTACACAGCAACCCCATTTAAGTTTGTAAGGGACTTTGAAGGAGTTGTGGGGATGAGGAGTGAAGACAAATGCCTGACCAGTGTGAGAAACAGGCTGTGCAGGGTCTGAAGTGCAAGTTGGGTCCTGCTGAAACCCCCGCTGCCTCAGCTGTGGGCAGGTGTGTGGCTCCTTGAGGGAGCACAAAAATGTTGGAGTACCTGGCTGCTCAGCCCTGCTGGTCACCTTGAGCTGTGTTCCCCAGATGTGGGAAGAGGAAGGGAGACCATCACCCTCTCCAGACTTACCAGCTCTGCCAGGGCTTTGCTTTATCCTCCTTTGCCAAATACAGCCAGGGCTGCTCCCTGGGATTTAACAAATCCTCTACTATTTCAGGGCCTGAGGGTATTGGCAGTGCTCTTGATCCCTCCTGCCCCATTCTTCTCTGCTTATGCTTGAGAGCATTGGACTCTGCATCCCGAGAGATTTCTTGCAGTCCTCTCTTTCTGGGACACTCTGGGCAGATTTGCTCTAATGGTATCCTCATTTGTGCCAGCCCCCTTACCTGACCTCAGTGAGTTTCAATACCTTTCTGCTCGCCTTTAATCTGGGAGAGCCGCCCTGCTCTGGAGAAGGGAGCAGGCTTTTATTCCGGCTCGTGCGTCGTCAGCGGATTTGTTAACTAATCTTCATATGTAAAACGTTTAATAAGTGTGATGTCAGCGCTTTAGAGAACCTGCCTGACTTTCACATCCCACTGTCAGGGCCTGCAGTCAGAAATACTTGTTCTTGCACTACAAAATTTGATGGAGGTGTGTGAATATATGTGTAGCCTGTA
Organism: Drymodes brunneopygia; assembly: GCA_013400955.1. Taxonomy (NCBI): domain Eukaryota; kingdom Metazoa; phylum Chordata; class Aves; order Passeriformes; family Petroicidae; genus Drymodes; species Drymodes brunneopygia. The sequence goes on from VZTZ01036314.1 coordinate 578,264, forward strand.
TTAGTCACTTTGGAGAGCACACAATTTATTTGGAAGCCTTTCCTACCTTTCAGCCCTCGTCTTGAAATCAGAAATGTTGCAGTCCTTTACTTGATTAGGCAGGACTGAAAGTAAATAATTGCAGTTGAAAAGCACTCTGAAAATTACTTAATATTGCTTTAATAAGGGCTCTCCATCTACATTTGTGCCTTTTGTCAGATGCGCAGCCCTCGATTAACGCCTTGGTCTTTCTTTACCAGTCATCTGTGAATGTTACCCCATTTATCGCCTGTGTTTCTGAAGGATCTTTCACTGCTGTGTCTGTACAGCTCTTCCATATCTCATTCACCAAACAGGTTGGGGCTGGCAATAACCAGGAAAGGAGTGTAATGAGCCAGAGAGAGCCCAGCATGCCTGGTGCGTAGATTGAGCTGCATCCTAGGTGATAAATTCTCGCGTACACCTTGGTCGGTGCTCACGCAGTAATGTCAGCTCAATAACAGCCCTTCAGGATGCCAGGGTGGATTTTACATTTATAATGAATGAGAATTTTATTGTTGTTGCCAGCAGCAAAGAAGTTTAGTGATAGTCCAGTTCTCAGCCTCATGAGAAGCAGAAATGATGAAAGAAACATTGCAGCATTCCTCAGCACACATTTGATCCATCAATCACACAGACAAAGTGTGCGCTCCTAAACCATTAAAGTGTGACATCTTCTTCTCAGACTTTTGAGTTTACTGACTTTAAAGCAGCAAGTCAATTAGGAAGCCAATCCTAGGCTGGGAGGAGAAGAAAAAACACTATTAAAATACTAACTTGACATGCTTGGGTTTGTTTGATAGGCTAACAGACTGCTAATATTTAATTTAAAAAACCTGGATGCTGTCCAAAGCAAACTTATGAATAGTATAAGTCATATTAAAGCAAACTTTCATTAAGCACCAGCTTTCTCATAATTAGTTTCAGCAGAATGATACAGTTTCAGAGAAACTATGGCATTTCTGTATTTAGGTAACAGAGCTTTCTGCTAAAGGTTATTTTCTGGGGGTTACTCATCGTGTGGTGTGATGAATTAAAGGGGGGATGGAAAAATCCAGGAGAAAACCTGGGCCAGGAGTCCTGCTCCTGTTTGCTTCCTGACAGTCCCTTGAACATGGACGTTGCAATAAAATTTAACATCTGTGAGCGACTGCAACTGGGGGTTACTTCAGGGGGGAAGTGTGTTGATTGCAGCTCTGTGTTGGAAATGCCACTGTTAGTTACCCACTCAAGGACTGGGCAGGAAGAAGAGTACAAAGAAATGCAGCATTGAGTGGTTCTGAAATGAGATTGTGTGCTTAAATGGCAGGCCAAGGTAGTCAAATGGAAATAAAGATTTGACTGATTTGTGAGATGCTTGCAGCCCTCTTGTGTGCTTGCACCCTGTCCTGTTGTGCCGTGGTGTTGCTGTGACTGAAGTGGATCGTATGCGTCCCTGCCACTGAAAGTCATAAAGTTTTACTTCCAGAGATTTTGGACTGGTGTAGGATTTATGCTTTTGCCTTTCTTTCATTAAGTGTATTAAGTTAATTGCTTATGAGGAGAGGAACATGCAGAGAAATATCCAAAGGGAGCTAGGAGCCCAAATTCTCTTGCTCAAGCTGTCCTTGATTCCTTAAATAGAAATACACATGTGCAGAAATACAACATGCATCCCCAAATAATTAGACATTATGATGTGTAATTAGTGACTCTTTCCATTATTATTATTATTATTACTATTTTTTAAAGCTTTTGTTCTTTCACAGTAGTTCTAGCATTTGACCTAGTAAAACCTGTGCAATGATCAGGAGCAAGGGAGGATTTTTTACTCTTCAGCATGTTTGTTTTCAGTGTCTGTGCCTTAGAAGCCATAACATGCATGTGTGACAAGTGTTTGTATTTCCTGGGTGAGGGGGATGAGTTGTGGGAGATAAAGGTGTCAGCGGGTGGCATCAGCACGAGGTGCTGAAGGTGGCCCTTGACACGAGCCCTGCAGCTGCTCCTCAGAGGTATGGGAGTTCATGTTCTTGACAGCTTCCCCTCCAAGGTCTTCAGATTGGCTCTTAATTGGCAAGCTCATTAGCAGGCTCGCTAACAGGAGGGGAGAGCGAGCCAAATTTGTATTCTGTCAGCACTTGCTGTGAGGAGTCAGTAACCAAACAACTTTTTTACAGTGTCCTTTTTGGTGTCTACTTCTAATGGCTCAGGTTTGTAGGTCTGCTATAAACCCCAATAAATATAACAGCCATTAATAACTGATTGACCAAAGGGATTTATGTAATCATGGGATTACAGCTGCTAATTCCTTCCTGCAGTCATGTTTCTGCATTTCATTGATCGGGGAACTGGCTGTAACACTGATTTAAACTAATGGCATGACAACGCAAGGGTGGCTTTAATGCCACTTGGATGCCAGAAGGTTGCTTGGATGGGGAATGATGCTTAGTCTGGTTTCACAGCACTGGAAGAGGGAGATGGGAAATGGCTGTGTGTCATGGAGGGCAGTTCTTCCAGGAATTGCAGCCAACTCCCTTAGTAGTCATTTTGGAGGCAGTCACCATACGAGGCTGGAGTAAGCTACCTCCTGCTCCTGAGCTGCTCCCATGACTATCCTGCATGTCTCCCCACTGTCACCAGCTGGCCACCCCATTAGGCTGTGTCTTTGTGCCCTTCCTCCAATTGGTGTGCAGTGCTGGGACTAACTAACACCATCTATCAGCTCATCCACGTGTTTGAAACTCATGTTCTTAAAACCCCTTCAGGTCTCTTCCAGAAATTACTAAGGAGTGTTTCCTCTGAGGGTACTGCCTGAGTGTCTTTCCTAACGGTCCAGATCTCTTGTCTGAAATTTGACCCACATTTTTCTCTTGAAAACAAAATTGATTTTTTTTCCAGATGTAATTGAAATGAATGCTGGTGGCAGGAAGGTTTGGCATGCTGAGCACAGGGTGCTCCTGCACTAGTAAGGCAGAAATACTCCGGGTTGCAGAGGTGCTGTGGATAGGGATAGGGTGATGGGGGTAGGCTGTGTAAGGCAGCTCTTACTGGGCTGACTTGTTGCTGTCTGCTAAAAAGCTGCAACTTGAGGTAAAACGATGAAACCTGAACCTATGAAAATGTGTGTCAGCTCATCAGTGCTTTTAAGTAGGCTGTGGGAAGTGCCTCTAATGAACCATCTCTTTTCCTTCTTAAAGTAAATGAAATTAGGCTGAAAAAAGAGCTGAATAGAAAGCATCAGATGGCAGTGGTAGACAGTGTGTGTTTGTAATGTGAAATGTGCTCTCGATTCCCAAGGCGTGGGATGCAGGTGGTGCCACGTGTGCGATGCCTTTGAACGCCAAATGCGCCAGCTACGTCTGAAAGGTATCAAACCCCAAATCTGAGCAGCGGTGAGCGGTTATCAGCTCTGTCAGGCAAAATCCTCTGTGAAAAGTGGCTGCTGGTAGAAAAACAGACAATATGCAGAGATGAAATGCTTTTCATCTGTGTTTCTGAACTGGATGTTTTCCCCCAAGCTTAAATTATTTTGTGTCTTTTTTTTTTTTTTCTTTTTCTCTCTCTCAGAAAAGCAGCACTGACAGCCGCACAGTTACTGTGAATGTGAAGAAAGCAAATAAAAAGTAAATGTGAGCTTGCTGGGTTGATGCCCTTGCGGTCTTGTGTAGTGGTGCACAGAGCAGAGCTTTTCGTAAAGGCTGTGCATGCCAATTTTTGCTGCTCCCTTCCATCCAATGGTGGAAACTATTCCCAAGGGTAACAGGAGTCTTTGCTATCTAACTCTGAGAACAATAGCCCTGTTGTGCTGTTTTGGTGGGCTTCAAGAAATGAAGCCTTTCTAAGAACAAGGGTTTCTGGACAAGCTGTTGCCATTTCTGCTTCCACCCTGTTCCTGGACAATTGTGTCTTCTTTGCTCAGGCTTGGTGCATGGATGGGCACAGCCAAGGGAAAGCTGCCCTTCCCCAAAGGGAATCTCACTTTGTTTTCCTAACAGCTTCATGTATTTCTGCCCACTTAGGGCTCAGTTGGTATAAAAAGCAATACCGTAACTTTGTGTGTCTATTATCTCCTTTTTTTTCTATTTACCAGCAACTCAGAACTGAGTGTTATGACTTAAATGTTGTATCTGGGCTCTCTTTCAGGGGGCAGCATGAATGAGCAGCAGATGCTGGATTAATGTCTTGTCTTAATCTCCTTTTATTTGCAAATATCCAGTTCCTTGCAGATGGCTCTGAACAACAAAAAGCATACACAGCCTGCCTCTGGGGAAAAATTAGGCTGTTTGTGGCCACTGCTGTCTACACTATAATCCCTGCTGGCAATTTCTTCTTTTGTCACCAGAGCGAGGGTTCAGTGGCACTTCGAAGGCACAGCACAGCAAGGTGGTATTGGAAGCAGCATCTCTTTAGGCTCTGAAGCAGGGAGTTGGAAAGAGAAAGAAGAGGAGTTTCTCTTTTTAGAGAGCAGGTGGTTGTGTTTGTTTGTTCTCATCACCCTTTCACCAGTGCCACACGAAGGGAGTCAGGACAACCAGCTAATGTGAGCTTCTCTCCTTGTAGCATGAAATGTCTTCTTGTGGCCATGGTCTGACTCTGGAGCTAATTTCAAGACAGACTGTCAGTTCTCCATCTCTGCTGTCCCTAAGCTTAGCTGATGTGCAGCAAGGCAGTGCTCATTTCTGACTTTACTCTCAACTTGTCAGAGTTTGACAAAAGACATCAAATTTGATGTGATGACTTAAGGGCAGGGCTGGGCAGTAACTGCTCTCATGAAAGGTGGAGGAAGAAGCTGCTTATCAGGAGATAATTAATCATGAAAATTGAATGATCAGATTAATCTTTGTGACCTGGCTGTACATCAGATACTGACAACAGAAAAATGCAATAATCTTCCATTAAAAAATAGGTGGTGCAGCAGAATTGAGCCTGAGGTGCTGTGTGTGAGCAGGGGTGCGAGATGGTACTATAAGAATTGTCACCCCTAACTACACAGCAAGGAGATTGACATCTACAGTACAATGTCACATTCTTAGCCCAAAGTGGAATGCTTTTTGACACTGAGAAGGCAGGAAATTGTGGAAGATAATTAGCTCCCAATGATGTATCACTAAACTACCTGAAGCAGCTTTCTAGATGCTGCCTAGGTAATCTTGGAACTAGCTGGAGTTTTATTTCTTCTCTTTTTTTAACATGAATTTTTGTGAGTTTATGTTGTATGGTTTACAAAGATCTCCTCTCTTTTTGTCTTTTTGGTGGCACTGGCTAGGGTTGCCAGCTCTGCCTGCAAACCAATCCCAGGGAAATTGTAGCTCTTGGACCAACACATGAAGGTGAGCTCTGAGCAGAAAATGGCACTGGCTGCAGGCATTTCAGGAGAGACTCTGATGTCTTTGCCTTCTGAGCAGACAAAGCCCCTCACACCGTCAGTTTGTGGCTGCATGCCTGTCATGACTGGTAGCTCCACTAAAAATAGTTGAAAATGAGGCTCCTCCATCACTTAAATGCCTTTAAAGGTGGGATTAGTAAGGAAGATTTATTCTGTATCAGCTTAAAGCATATTGAAAGTCTGTGAAGTAAAAACATACTAGTACTGTAAATTGTAATTATAATTGCAGTGTGAGACCTACTTTTCATCAAGTCTATCATGGCAGCAATAGCAGTGAAGCTGTGGCGGGACAAGACTCCCTTGTCACAGTTTTTGGCACTTGAGTCAGGTTGATTAAGCATCCTGCAGGTATGCAGACATGTGTTAGTTGCACCTCTGACAGAAATATGTCTGTGCCTTGAGGCTCCTGCATTTTTGGAAGTATGGGGTTTATCTTATTTAAAGCCTAGAAATCGAAACAAGTTATGTGCATTTTTTTTCACTTTAAAAGCTGACAAAAACACTCCAATATATAGGCCCTATCCTAAATCCTCTGCCATCAGTGGATGCTCCACCAGATATGAGTAATGCATAGGACAGCTCTGACTGGAAACAAAAAGCCTGTCTTCTAACATGATGCTTTTAATGGAGCCTTTGCTCCATTTCCCCCCTCTTCTCTTTGTTAGAATTTTTTTTCTCTGTAACTGCACTGAAATTTACAAAAAAATTTTGGCTGCAATCCGTAAGGAAGAGGCTCATCCGGATGTCCTCTCCTACACAGGTAGTTCTCTGGCTAGAGGGTGTGAGACGTCTGAAGTGCCCAGTGCATGCCTTTGTCTGTGCTGGGCCCTCTGACTTCTAGGGCAGGAAGGCTGTTGGGTTAAATTTAGAAAAAAAAGAAGTTTAATTTGCTCTTTCCAGATGGCAATTAAGACAAGTCCAGGGTTTGTGCCATGACATTTTGTTCTGTCATAACTGCTTCCTTATGCTGTTGCTTTCTGATCCTCTCATCTTTTCATGGCACACTGCTGCAGGTGGCTTGGCCCAGGTGTAGCATCTCAGACAGATGACTTGAGGATCCTCTTGAAAAAAATGTTTTTTGCAGTGTTGAACAGGCTGTACTTTTTAAAAGTGGGTTAAGTGAATTCGAAATATCTTCAACACTTACTCTGTGTCTCTGAATTCAGGATGTTGAAGGAGGCTTTGCAGGTGAATGTTCTCCTTGGAAGGAGATTTATTGCTGTTTTGGTTTGGTTATGGCGCATTTCGTAGATTTTGTGGTAGTGAATCCCCAGGGGAAAAAGAGCTGCAGTATAGTTTTGAATGGGCATCAATATTTTGCTGTTAGCTCCTGCTGGTTTGGAGTGCTGAGACACATCCCTAGGGAAGGAAAATATCACCAGCCATGTTGTGGCATGTTGTCTGAGCCAAGGAAAATAACTGGGCTTTGGAAATCTGTGCACGCTCCTGCTGCAGGGTGGGGTCCAGTCCCTCACAGGTGTCCAGCTGATTGCCTTCATGTGGATTTTGGGTGGTTTGGGGAACAGTGGAGGCTTACCTTGTCCCCAAGCCAGCTGGGGTGATGGCAGAAAGGGGCTTGTCCTTAGATGAGTGGTAACAGTTTGCTGCAGGAACAGCCATGGGCTGCAGCCATATGACCACTGTTCCTCGAGCATCATTTCTGTTCCTTGCTTTCTGTGCAAGTGTGTTTGGAAGGAATCACTGCAGACCAACCTTTGCCACTGTGTTGTAATCCCAGCTCTGCTCATCCCAGGGCTTTCCTGGCGTTCCTGCTGGAAGGTGCATGCTTGTACTGATCAGTGCTTCGTAAAAGTGCCTGGGCACTGGTTTGTTGTAGGGTTTTTAGTTTTGGGGTTTTTTTTCCCCTGGGAGCAAACTGCCACTGTCTAATAATACCAAGGCTGTTACATCTGTAGTTTGGTACAACAGATCAAGGCAGTGCTGCCAGCTCTAAGAATAATGCTGTCTCCAAAGCACATGGAGGAGGATTAAATGGTTTTCCAGCAACCTGCTGCCATCTGTGCAAATGGTTTCCTGAAATACGCTGGTAAATGCCTGTGGGAAGAGCTGCCAGTCTGGTTGTGTTTGCAAACCAGTGGATTAGTCATGTGTCCTGTCAGCAAGGTTAGACAGGCGCTAGCAGCCGAGGTGGAAAGGCAGCTGTAGGAGAGGGCAGGTACTGAGCCAGGTGTGTGGAATAACACGGATTCCTTGGAGGTGGTGGGGAAGGGAGAGGTGGCAGCACCAGAGAACTGGGAAGCTTTGAGTCCTTGCTCAGTGGAGGTGTCTCCCAGAGCATCGGTGTCATTAAGCAGAGATTGGCCGTTTTAAGCAGGACGGTGGTGATGGTGGTGTTACCATCAAATGATTTCTGTAGAGATGAGAGGCTGCTATTTCTACAGATGCACTTCGAGCCAGATTCTGCAGCCTTTGCTTGCATGTCAGCAACTTGATTTTCTGAATCCCGTGGGTTTTGGGGAAAGTTAAACCCAGATCAGCTTTAATATCGGTGGAATAATCTGGTTTTATTACCCCAAGTGATATATTGAAACTCTGTAATTAAAAGGGGGAGAGGGATCTTCAAAGCATTCTGCTTTTCATGTTGCTATCTTGACTAAGAAATATATCTTTCTGGGAGAAGCTTTCCCACTGAAGTGTACATGTCTGCAGAAGGAAAAACAAATACTGACTCTGACATAAGCTCTGTTCTTCCTTGAGGCCTGTGAGATAGCAGCATAAAATGTGACATTTAACATCAGCCTTTTCCAAAGGCTTCCAGATAATTGTGAAGGATTCTTTTGTTCAGACCAGTCACTTTTCACAGATCCTCTGAAAAAACTCTGGAGGGGAATATCAAAAGCAGAAACTTTCCACTCTGATCTGGAAAGCACTGCATTAAGAGGTCTGTTTTTAGCGTTCATCTTACCTTAAAACTGATAAGGCTTTAGACATCTTTCTCTTGCTGGAAACTGGTGAGTTCATGACCATAAATTCAAAGCTGCTATACTGATGCTTGTCACACTTGAAATGAGTCAGGACTGTGAAGAGCCCAGTCATGAAAACGATCCATTATTCTGATGACCTGTGCTCATATGAAGGCAGGATTAGTCACTGGGGTTTATTTGGTGTCCTGCCATCAGCTGTTTTATATGGAAATTGTGAGCTCTTTGAGGTTGAAGATTCTGGCTACTTGATGTTATACCACCTAGGGCAGTGGGGCGCAGAGCCAGGATTGAAATCTTCATTCAGCTAAAATTATTCCAGGGAAAACATTTTGGTATGCAACTGGAAAACCCAAAAATAAAAAGTTCTTTCAATCATGGTTGACAAGGCCTCTCTTGATGGTCCCAAGTACTTTTCTGAAGGATCAGGAAGTCAATTTGAGGCTTATAAATAAACTAGAACCTTCTCTCCTTTAGAAAAGTAACATTAAACACAAGCTTTAGCACAAGTATGTCAGGGAGGCTGGACAAGGATATATCACAGATGAGTTGCAGAGGCGTTAACAGAACAGAGGCTCCCAAATTCCAGCTTCTTGTCTTGCCCTTCCCATTCCATGCAGCTTCTCATCACCAAGCAGGGTGGGAAGAAAGCTCTCCTTCTGGTGGGATTTGTCAAGCACTTCAATTGGATGTGAAGTTTAACTTGGAAAAAGAGCTTGAAGCTTGCACATGCTTATGAATTTGGGATTTTGTGCCCTCTCTCTTCCCTTGGAGAATTCTGATTTGCTGCTCTGAATGCTTTCTGTGAAGATCAGGACTTGAGTTAAGACTGTACAAAATCATCCATTTACATCTGGCTTCAAGTTGAGGCTGTAAATACTCTGCTGGCACCGTGAGAGAAAAGCAAGCAGATTGTCCCCAGTCACAACCATCATTGGGGTGGTGCTGACACTTCCCTGAACTTTTCTTGGGGGTTTGAGCTGAATTTCAGATTTGTGGTGAAACCTAAATACAGGTCAGCACAGTGCTGCCTCAGACATGGTAACAATACCCCTTGCTTGGTGCTATTTATAATCTTTTAATTTGTATTCTGGCCTACCGAGCTTTCTGGGGACTGAAATAATGGTGACCGTAACTCAGCTCCCAACAATGGCCCATTTCCAGCAGAGTTGCTCTCTTCTGTGGCTATTGAGTCCACATTAAACGATCCTGTTGACCTGTCTTTCCCCCTCTCAGAGGGGCCTTATAACATGGTACAAACACAGTGCTTTTAACAACCTGACCAGCACAAGCAGGAAGAAATTTGGTGTAGTTGTGCTTCCACCTGGAAGGTTCCCAAAGCTGAGACTCTGGCAGCACTGACCTTCCCCTCCTGCTCTGCAAACCATTTTGTTGAAATTGATAGGCTCTTGGCAGTGTGTGTGTTGTGAGGGGCTTAAAAATGGAGGAGAAATACTAAAAAGTAATCTGAACAAGGAATAAACTCAAAGCAAGATGTCTGTGGAGTAAGAGGAGCTGTAATCTAGTGGATTAGTTGATAGTCAGTGATTTCCTCTGTTGTCTGCCACCACTCCCTTAACTTTTTCTGTTTCCACCTTCAAAACCACTGTGTGCCTTGGTGCCTTGTTTTATAATAGGTAATTGATGGAGAATTATTTGCCTGGCACTTTGGATTTGGCTGTTATTTGTTTTTACAGGTAGGAGAGACCAGTTTTTTTGTTTTAGCCTCCAGCATGTCACAGTTCTTTGATTTTCCAAGCTGTTACTCTACAGATTCCTGTAGCCTGGGTTTTAGGCAGTCCATGAGCATTGCTGTTATTCCTATCCTTCCTTGTACTCAAGAATATGTTGTTATAACTCTTATATGTATTTGGACAGAGGCCTGCCAAGGAATCCTTTCCCTCTCCTCCCATTATCATTAGGCTTCCAACAGTCCCTGTGCCAGCAGCATGTCTGAGGATGGGCAGTGCTGGGGTCTTGCTTCTCTGGCTCTTATCCTTGTACTTCCTGCAAATAACCTTATATTTTCTGGAGATTTGTTGGTTGGTTGGTTGTTTCTTTGGGTTGGTTTATTTGTTTGCTTGGTTTTTTTTGTTTTTTTTTCTCCCCTCATCTTTGGTGTTGAAACTTCTGTGCTGTAGTGAAGGTGCTTTGTCCACTGGTTGCTCAGGGCTGCATTTGGTCCTGTGGTTACTTCAGGCAAAATGCAAACCTTTTGGATGCACAGGACATAGGGCAGCAGTGTGTGCCTGCTTTGAACACTCATCTTCTCTCCCAAATGACTTTGAAATGTGATATTATACTGGTTGTTTTTAGTCTTTTACTTTGTTTATTTTGGTTTTTTTTTTTTAACAAAGAATAAAATTGTATGGCTGTTATTTAGATCTGTGGGGTTTTTTATGCTTGTGAAATAATAATACTTTTACAAAGCACTTTTGTTAGTAGTAATATACACAGACTGCAGCTGACTGAAGCCAGGTAAACAAGAGCTTCTCTTTTAGGTAAGCAAAATAAGCTAGGGAAGGAAACAGAGCGGCAGGGAAGGGACTGGTTTAGGATTTTGCACCATCCTTGCTGGTTGCAGTTCTTGATTCAGAAATTTAAAGTGTGCTTTCTCACAGAGGCTGTACCTGCAGCTAGACAGATGCTTCGTTCATGGGCAGATTACTGTGAGAACCTGTGCTCTTACACCATGGTTGTGGCACACATTTGCTGCTGTCCTGCAGGAGGAGGTTGAGAGAGATCTCACAGGGGAGCAAATGAGGTCCTGCTCACCATGGAATTAGGTGTGTGTACAGATTCACCAAATATAAGTTACCTTTTTTCAGAACAGGGTGTTTGGGACAGGTGAAGTTCTAATGCTGCGTTTGTGAGCAAGCTGCTGCCACAGGCAGCATTGCTCTTCTGCTTGCAAGCCCTTTCAGTTTTGGCCTGATTTCCACAGTCTTCCTTCAATCATAGTAGGAGCAAATTGGTCTCCACAAATAGAGCTTTTTATGGTAAAATTTATTATTCTAATTAAGGAAATCTGTGATGTCCAAGATAATGTTTTGTGTTTGCAGCTCAGTTCCTCATTTATTAATATCCATAAGTACTTCTCTGTTGTGGCTGAGTGCAGTTTGGATGAGACCATAACACAGCACTTGAAAATGATGAAAGAATGTCTGCTAAGGCTAAATCCTTGTCTGTCTAAGGCAGTTTTGTGGTACTTGGGTGTACTGGCTGTTTTGGCCTTGAGCACAGTTTAATGAGAAAAAGAAAAAAAAATCAGCATTCTGGTAAGAGGAGGCATCTCCCCTTCTCCACACATGAAAAGCCTAAAAGATAAAAAAATAATCCAGTCAGTCCTTAAAGGGGGTGTGTGTGTGTATTTTTTCTCCCTTAAATAAATCCCAATTTTTCAGGCAAAGAACAGTAATATTAGAGAGCAATGGTCTGAAAAACAGAAGCAATTCAAGTACATTAGGGGATGATAGCACTGTGGAGGAAAGAACAGAGAATCAAGGTAACATAGGCAGCATTTGCCCTACTTTTATTTTTAAATTTTTTATTTTGGCTCAGTGTCAAGCATGGAGGTTCCAGCTCTTGGAACTTGCCTTCTGATATTGCAGATTTTTCTTTTTTTTTTTTTTTTTTTTTTTTTTTTTTGTTCCTGTCCCATGTTTATGCTTCTCTGTGCATATTTTATAAGCAGATGAGCGGAGGCATTGCAGCAGGCAAGAAAAGTCATGAAGCTTGGCCTTGCATTTGTTACTCTGGTGTTTCTGCATTAAAGGCAGTTTGTGTTTGCTTCCTTTAAACTTGTGTTAAAGTAATAGGAGCTTAAAAAAAAATATGCAGGTATACATGCACGCTGTTTACTGTCGGTCAGCAAACCCCAGGGAGAGGTGTTTCATCATCTACTGGCTGAGAATTTAAAACCAACAAATCCCTCCCCTGTGGAGATAAAGCCCTTGTGAACAGTTAGTTCGTTATCACAGTCTCTGTTTTGCTCCCAAATTCTTTCCTTCAGAGAATCACCTATTTAACAAAGCTCTTGTGTGAAGGGCCTTGGGAAGATCAGGCGAGTTTTGGGCTGTGTGGGCTGGTGGTCAGGAGGGGAGGGCAGGGTGTGTGTGCCAGTGTTGTTGGCCGTGCTTGCTGCCTGTTGAAGGGAGCTCCTGCAGGTGGTGACCCTGCTGTTCCCCACCTCAGTGCCAGGAGCAGCACTGGTGACACCATGGGATGGCACCTTTTGGCTGCCCGCTCTCTCTGCCACCTCGCAGCAGTGGGATTTGCGTTCCAGGGGGAATAAGCATGGCCTTTTACACAGGCAAAAACAAAAAAAAAAGAAGAAAAATGTTTGTGTGCCTGACCTGTGTTGCAGGGGTGTCTGGCAGCTCACTTTTTCAGCTGGTGTTTTGATATGTATTTTCAGAGTGGCTGTGACACTGTGAATGAGGGACAGTGACTGACCTGAATTTTGGTAAAAAAGCCCAAACAAAACAGGCAGGCAGGTGAGATTTCATCAAGTGCCAGAAGAAATAGCTGATAGACTGGCAAATGATGGTTTTTTTATCTTTTAAACTGTACAGCTCTCATTTCCCTGAACGTGGGAAAGTTGTTTTCCCCTTCCATTGTAAATGATAAACTCTTCTAAGGAGGGGAGCAATCATTTTTACATTGTACTAAGTGCCAAGACACATTGGTACTTACATAAAGAATGACTGTTTCATCTTTTTTTCTTTTTTGTGTATGTGGATGTCTTCCTACCTGTCTGACATATCTTTTTTTGGCATCCTCCTACCTGTCTGACTTAATGTGAAGGCTGTTTCTACAGAGGCAGCCTTTTTGTTGCACTGTCTTCTACAACCATGGACTGGGTAAAAGTTGATAACCCTTTACTAGCAGCTGCGGGGAAGTAGTGGGTAGGTGTCCTGTGCTGAAGAGAAGCTTCTTTGCATAGAGTCATGGAATCAGTTAGGTTGGAAAATGCATACAAGATGGAATTCAACCATAAGCCTAGCACTTCAAGTTCACCACTAAACCGTGGCCTGAGGAGCCACATCTACACATCTGTTTAAATACCTCAAGGAATGGTGGCTCCTCCGCTTCCCGGGGCAGTCTGTTCTAATGCTCAACAACCATTTCAGTGAAGAAATTTTTCAAAATATCCAGTCTAAAACTTCCCCTGATGCAGCTTGAGGACGTTTCTTAGCTGGTAGGAGAGACCCACCCCCACCTGGCTACAACCTCCTTTCAGGGAGTTGTAGAGAGCGGTAGGGTCTCTCCTCAGCCTCCTTTTCTCCAGGCTAAACAGCTCCAGCTCCCTCAGCTGCTCCTCATAGGACTTGCCCTCCAGACCCTTCATCAGCTTTGTTGCCCTTCTCTGGACACGCTCCTGTCCCTCAATGTGTTTGTTGAAGTGAGGGCCCAGAACTGGACACAGGATTTGAGGTGTGGCCTCACCAGTGCTGAGTACAGAGGGACAATCTCTGTCCTGGTCCTGCTGGCCACACTGTTGCTGGCACAGGCCAGGATGCCATTGGCCTTCTTGGCCACCTGAGCACTGCTGGCTCCTGTTCAGCTGCTGTCAAACAGCACCCTCATGTCCTTTTCCACTGTGCAACTTTCTAGCCTCTCTCCCCCAGCCTGTAGGGCTGCAATGGGTTGTTGTAACTCAAGTGCAGTATCTGGCACCCGTTCTTGTTGAACACCATTCATCTGGCCTTGTCCCACCAATTCAGCATGTCTAAATTGTAGATGTGTTGGTAGCCAATCTGAGGGAAATGCTACCAGCTCCCTCCCCTTTTGCCAATCTACTCTGTCATCTATTTTCTGAGATTTCTCTGTTGTTAAGTATTGTTGCAAAGTTCTGTCTGGGACCTGCCTTCCAGGGAAAAGGAATAGTTGACTTCTCCCTCTTCCCATAAACCAAATCTCTGATTTCACTATTGCAGTCCATCTAATGCTCAGGTGAAGATGATGCTGTGGTAGCTTCCCCTCAGCTTCATGTTGGGTGAAGCTGACTTCATTTTTTTCTCTCTATGTGCCTTCAAACAGTGCGTTAAGTTTTGGACTTTGTGCCCATCTGTGAGCTGAATTCTCACTTGAACTTCCATCTTAAGCTTACGAGACTCCAGATTTGTACTGCCAATGGTTACTCCTTCACAGGAAGTGTTTCTTACAGGATGCAAACTCCAGAAGCAGATTTAATGTTGGAAAGGATTTTCTAAGTTATTTTGTTCTCTTATTTCCAAGAACCACATGGGCATTTAATGCTCTTCTTAGTCCACAGGAAATGAACTCGAGGTTGAATCAAAGGACATCTCATGGGAGCTTGGTCTCTGTGAAACATTGGAGGAAAGTAAACAGTTTCTCTGGTGGGTTTCTTGTTTTCTTCTTACAGCATGCACATCCAAATCCCTGTTCTAAAAAGAGGGAGTGTTTTTGTGGTGTCTGTTCAAGTGCTCCAAACTTCCCCTTTGTCTGAATGCAGAAAAGGAAACTTCTCTTGGTATAGCAGCACTTTTTTTGCTCATATGACTGTGCAACACTGTAACATCCAGCTTGGTCCGGTGTTCTCCCTGAGTGTGCAAACATGCACAGGGCCTGCATGGCTGCTGAGAGAGCTTCCATCCTTTTCCTGTTCTGCTGCTGTAACCTTTTAGTTCTGCTTTCGTCAGTTTTGCCTGATGTTTGGTATTTCAGATCAAGAACCATCAATCAGGCTGCAAATCACCTGGTACTTTTTGAGAACTGTGTAATAGTGATTTGCTGTCAACCTCTCAAAGCTGCAAAGAAAGTTAAATTCTTACCAGAACACAAAGGGTGATCACCTTTTGGTGAATAAACTCGCAGGCAGTTAACATAGTTACTAAAATGTCTCCAGACATCTGTCCTCTCCCTTTTGCCAGCTCTCCATATGGCACAGAGTTTGTAGTCAGAGAGTAAAAAGGAAATCCCCCATGAAATATGTTGCTGTGTTTCATGGGACCATTCCCTACTCAGCCACTGCCATGATCCAGCCCTGAAATTGGCCCCTGTTCATGTGGGATATGGTGGTGCTTCGTAATCAAAGCTCTGCAGGGCTTCAGAGTCCAGGAGGTACCTGCTGTCACAGCAGTGTTGAATGCTCTGAAAGATAAAACCGGTTCTGAGGGAGATTTTGCCACTCATGGAGAACAGTTAGGGTCTTCTGGGTGTGTGTGCTGGTTTTGACTGGGGTGGAGTTAGTTTTTTTCACAGTAGCTAGGTATGGCTTTGTGCTGAAGACAGTGTCAATAAGTCAATATTTTGGTCACCACTGAGCAGTGCTTGCACAGCACCAAGGCCTCTTCTGCCTCTCACCCCACCCTGCCGACGAGGATGCTGAAGGTGCATGAAGAGCTGGGAGGGGACACAGACAGCACAGCTGACCCAAGGGATATTTCATCCCATATGGCATCTTGCTCATGGGGGAAGAAAGAAGGGGGAGACACGTTTAGAGTATGGTGTTTGTCTTCCTGAGTAACCATTGTGGGTGATGGAGCCCTGCTTACCTGAGTGTGGCTGAACAGGGAAGCAGGGAATGAATTCCTCATTTTCCTATGCTTATGTACACAGCTTTTGCTTTGCCAATTAAAGTGTCTTTATCTCAAGCCACGAGTTTTCTCACTTTTACCCTTCCAATTCTCTCCCCCTTCCCACTTGGGAGGAAGTGAATGTGCAACTGTGTGGGGCTTGGTTGTTGTCTGGGATTAAAGCATGACTCTGTGAAGGTACCTGCTCTCATGCAGAGCGAGCACTGGGGATATTTATTAAGGAATTTTCCTTGAGGGTTTTGAGTTTAGCCAGGTGTTCCAAAGACTGACATGGGATGTGCTGTGCCTTGAACCCACTGCATCTTCATGAAGAAAAAAAGTTTTGAAAGTCACTTTTGCTTTAAATTCACATATTCTTGATAGATAGCGGGAAGGATGCTTAAAAAAGAAATCTAGAACTAATTAAGAAAGAATGTAGGTAGGTGATGAGATGGAAATGGAGGGAGAAGAGATAAATAAAAGCTTGTTGGTTTATTTGTAGTCATTAACATAGAAGTTGTCTCTGATGTGCTCTTGCTTGGATGATTTCTGTCATAAGTTTCTCAGGGGATGATGGCAAAAACTAGTTAGACTCCATTTGCTTCCATGTTACTGACTTGCTGTAGCAACAAATGTGAGAGTTCTTGTGTGTGTGAGTTTCTTCTCTCATTTCCTTAGATCCTGAGCAGCAAAGAGATTGCCAGATTGTCTGATAAATGGTTCCAGGAGAACCTGGTCAGAAGGATTTTGTGAGCTCCTGAGGATTAGGGACTGGGATATAAACATCTGCTGCTTTTGTGAATTGGCTTCATCACCCTCTTGTGGCAGCAAGTTCCCTGGCTTAGGTAGGACAGGGGAAATTTCTTCAAGATGTTTTGATTTACTGCTTTTTAACACTGCTAGGTGACCCTTAATCCTGTCTAGAGGAACCCAGGCTGCCCGTATCACTTTGCACACTGTGACTGATCCCCTTGCTTTGGAAGAGTTATGCAAGGGATCTGTTTCTGTCACACCCAGGATGCAGGGCTGCAGGGTATCTCTACTGAGTCCTGTTTTGGTGAGCCAAATTTTGTAGAAGTGAGGAGGCTTCTTGCTAGCATGGAATGTGTGTCCCCTTTTGAGATTGTAAAAGTGCTTGTTAAATCACTCCCAACTAGTAACTCTAGAGGTGGTGAGGGAGAATTAGTGGGCAGCTCTCTATTTGCAGCCCTAAGCAGTGTGTTGGTTTTACACTGACTTTTACAACATGAAAAGAAAGGACTGAAATGCTGATAAGGAAATTAAAGCTCAGGGGGGTGGGGTGGAGGAAAAGCAAGGGAACACACGATTAGAATTAGGGGCAAGAAAAGGGAAACAAAAGACTGCTGGCTGCATTGTAACTGTACTTTGACCCAAACTTTCTGTAGGTCCAAGTGTCTGAAGTCCTTTTATATGTCTTTGAATAGGTCAGCAGTATCATAGGTCGAAATCCAAAAGATTGCTTTATTCAGCTGGAAGGGGGAAGTATTTGAATCATGAGACTGAGCACAGGTCATTAGTGCAGAGAGGGGATAAAATAAATCGTGGGAGCCATTAACACAACAGTGATTAAAATATATCATAGTGGTGCCATAATTGGTACCTCGGCTGAGTGAGAAGTGAAGTACTCCAAGCTAGTTGTATTAAGTGTTCATTTCTGAGTGGCTGACAAAGATTTATGGCTTCTTTTCTGTAAGTCCCATTTAGTCTCTGTAGCACTACATCTTTTACTGATGCACATAAGAAACAGTTACTGTTAATGACTGGACCATTTCTCTGAAGGGTATGTTTAAAATCTGATTATTCTGCAGGAGAGGGGGAAGCATTGTAGACCTTGGGCCACCTTTTGATAAGGCTGTGTAGCTTTAGAGTACCTCTGTAGGTGCTGCTTGACTATTTAAATGCAGTCTGACCTCTTCACTTGCTGAAGTTCAGCAGCCATGTTCTCCCCACACTTTCTGGCCTGCTGAGGCACTTTGGGGCTCTGTGATGGCTTCAAGGCATTCCGTCTCAGATAAAGAATCTTCTGCTATTATTCCTGTCTGCCTGGCCTAAAAGTTGTGTTAGCAATTTAATGGCCTCTTGGCCAAGATGATAGGCCCTGGACTGGGGTCTGAAAGCAGCATGAGGGACCTGTGTCTCCTCTGCTGGGTCTGTGAGAGCCTCAGCCCTGGGGTCACCATGGGGGCTGAGCTGCAAGGTGTGGGGGGAGGAGAATGGCTCCTTGAGGGTCATCAGAGGAAAGCCCTGTGGTAAGGAGTGCCTGCAGAGCAAGGGACCCTGGTGGGTGGAGGCTAAGGGGTAGGACCCACACCACCTGGGGATGGTGCACAGCCCCAAAGAGAAGGTGCCGGTGTCCAGAGGTGCTGCTGCTCTCCACCTGGAGGGGAGGGAACAAGGCNGTGCATTTTATCTGTCAGTACTTGCTGCTTCTGTGGTCTTTGAACTTGTAATCTTCCTAAACATCTCCTGACCCTCCAAGCTGTCTAGCTGGTATTTATTGTTTTACCGATGTGTTTATCCCCGGTTCTTTTCTAATCCTGCCCTGGTTTTCACCCTGAGACCAGGGGAACAGTGAGGGGAGGGAGAGGAAGGTGTGTCCCCAGAAGCCTTGCACCTGGCTGGGAGGGAAGACGGGAACATGTGAGTCTCCAGTGGGTGCACATTAAAATAAGCCTGGGCATTAATTTTGCCTGGTTTTGCCCCCACTTAGCAATGTGCTTTGTCTGCACTCCTGTGTGCTCAGCAGGAGCAGTTTTCAGTCAGGCGGTGCGTGTCACAAACAACACCCAGGTAACCTTGCTGAGTTGCCTGAGGTTGTCATAACTAAGTGTTCAGCCTGAAAAATTAAAAAAAGCAGAATAATTTAAAAAATAGGTTTTGTTCCAATGTGTTTTGACAAACATTGAATGCTACCAAGAGTCCTTGTAATTTTCAGATTTTGACTTCAGGTTTTTGGGAAGTATTAATTAGGAGTTACAATCTCCAGTTTTACGTTATGCACAGTGATGGAAATGTTTCAGAAGGTGAAGAAAGGAGCATGGAAGTATAGCTGTATGGAATCAATAGGTTCACATTCCTGCTCTTTTGGTTAGTGGCTTCCCAATATTGCCCCTGAACAGTATTGATTTAATTTTCTCACTGGGGATACAGCATAGCTTTGCTTTACACCACAGAGACACGAGCTTTGTGTTTTCATTTCATAGTGATTTTCATGCAGGCTGCCTTTGAAATTGCTGGCCTTACGGACACAATTATTGGCTTTGTGAAGATGAGCTCTGGAGCTTTGCTGGTTATCCCTGCAATTGTTTCTGTCCTGCCTCTGATAACCATCTGGTGGTGTTCCTGAGCATGCCGCTTTGTCCCTTTTCTTAATATGGGAAAACCTTTTCAGACACTCTATAGTTAAGGAGATAAAGGAGTGCGTTCCAAGGGTTGGGGCTTGCTGCATTTGACAAGAACTTTGCTGATTTAAATTACAGAGAGAAAATGTAGAGACACTGAAAGGCTATGAAGAACACTAAGTTCTGGTTTAGTCTTAAGTGTGGACTGCAGGTATTCTCTGAAACTATGTACGTGACAATGATTTCATTAGGTAGGGTGAACCAACCTGACTGACATTTTCACTTAAACTGGATAAAACCCTACTGCTGACTGGAAGATTAGTATTCAAAAATGAATCAAAGGTGCTGGCTGTTTTTGCAAGGAAAGGTAGCGTAATGCTGTGGAGAAGAAGGCACAAGGAAGTCCTATGGATCAAAAGTGCTGTGCTAACCATTTCAGGATTCAGTCTTTTTTCTTTTTTTTCTATTTTTTTTTTCTTTTTTTTTGAAAGACAGCCCTGAGTTTTACTCTCAATTATTCCTGACATGAGCTTTGTAGCTATAGTGTTTGCTTGGCCAGTGGTGTCATGCATGGTAGGGAAGACTCTGATGCTGCCTCTCTAGTGCCAGTCATTTGTGGATGAGAATAGCAAGACCCAGATTAGGTCAGAGAAGGATCAGTGAAAGAACACTCCAGTCTGGCACCTCACTTGTCTGAAAGCTAAATACTGGTGAATGTGTTTCAAGGCAGGTAGGAAACTAAAATATGTAGAGGGAGCTGAAATGCAAGAGAGTCTTGCAGAGGAAAGTGCTTGAGCTAATTGCGTGGCACTGGAGGATGGCAGTGCTGGAACACGCTCCACTCCCTTGATTTTCTTCCCTACTGGTGCCTTTTTGGACAAGAATGCTGAAGTTGGTGAGTTGGACCAAAGAGGATGTTGCATTCATCCTTACTGCTGGTACCTGTGAGNCACAGCTCCAAAGAGAAGGTGCCGGTGTCCAGAGGTGCTGCTGCTCTCCACCTGGAGGGGAGGGAACAAGGCAAGGCAGTGGCCACAGTGACCACACAGGGCTCCCCTGAGATGCTGCTGGGAGGCTCGGGGGGGTTTCTGTGGAGCCTTTTGCTACCCCTGCTGCTCCTGCCAAAACCCCTGAATCTCAGACTTGCTAAGGAAATCCCTTTGCACACCTCTGACACCAGGTCTCCTTGTCAGCACTCTGTGGGGATGCACTGTGCCAGAGGAAAGAAGTAGTAAGGTGCTTTCATGCTTCAGGACTTAAAAAAAAAATATATATATATATATAAAGGTTAAAATTTAAAATTT
>VZTZ01036314.1:598903-653919 GCA_013400955.1 Drymodes brunneopygia
TGATGGAAATGTTTCAGAAGGTGAAGAAAGGAGCATGGAAGTATAGCTGTATGGAATCAATAGGTTCACATTCCTGCTCTTTTGGTTAGTGGCTTCCCAATATTGCCCCTGAACAGTATTGATTTAATTTTCTCACTGGGGATACAGCATAGCTTTGCTTTACACCACAGAGACACGAGCTTTGTGTTTTCATTTCATAGTGATTTTCATGCAGGCTGCCTTTGAAATTGCTGGCCTTACGGACACAATTATTGGCTTTGTGAAGATGAGCTCTGGAGCTTTGCTGGTTATCCCTGCAATTGTTTCTGTCCTGCCTCTGATAACCATCTGGTGGTGTTCCTGAGCATGCCGCTTTGTCCCTTTTCTTAATATGGGAAAACCTTTTCAGACACTCTATAGTTAAGGAGATAAAGGAGTGCGTTCCAAGGGTTGGGGCTTGCTGCATTTGACAAGAACTTTGCTGATTTAAATTACAGAGAGAAAATGTAGAGACACTGAAAGGCTATGAAGAACACTAAGTTCTGGTTTAGTCTTAAGTGTGGACTGCAGGTATTCTCTGAAACTATGTACGTGACAATGATTTCATTAGGTAGGGTGAACCAACCTGACTGACATTTTCACTTAAACTGGATAAAACCCTACTGCTGACTGGAAGATTAGTATTCAAAAATGAATCAAAGGTGCTGGCTGTTTTTGCAAGGAAAGGTAGCGTAATGCTGTGGAGAAGAAGGCACAAGGAAGTCCTATGGATCAAAAGTGCTGTGCTAACCATTTCAGGATTCAGTCTTTTTTCTTTTTTTTCTATTTTTTTTTTCTTTTTTTTTGAAAGACAGCCCTGAGTTTTACTCTCAATTATTCCTGACATGAGCTTTGTAGCTATAGTGTTTGCTTGGCCAGTGGTGTCATGCATGGTAGGGAAGACTCTGATGCTGCCTCTCTAGTGCCAGTCATTTGTGGATGAGAATAGCAAGACCCAGATTAGGTCAGAGAAGGATCAGTGAAAGAACACTCCAGTCTGGCACCTCACTTGTCTGAAAGCTAAATACTGGTGAATGTGTTTCAAGGCAGGTAGGAAACTAAAATATGTAGAGGGAGCTGAAATGCAAGAGAGTCTTGCAGAGGAAAGTGCTTGAGCTAATTGCGTGGCACTGGAGGATGGCAGTGCTGGAACACGCTCCACTCCCTTGATTTTCTTCCCTACTGGTGCCTTTTTGGACAAGAATGCTGAAGTTGGTGAGTTGGACCAAAGAGGATGTTGCATTCATCCTTACTGCTGGTACCTGTGAGTTTGCTGCCAGGGAGCAGCCCCACTGTCTCTCTAGCTGTTCTGGTTTAATTGTGGCTAACTTCTAATTAAATATAAAGAGAATTCTAGGGAGGTCTGTGTCCTCAGCTATTCTCCACCTATCAGCTCCTCTCAGTCTTGTAGGGCTTGAACTCATGGCAGCGTTTCTGAGGGAAGAGTCAGTGTGTTTGGGGCTGAGCCCTGTGGGGCGGAGGTTCTGGGTATTTAAAAGGTGGAGCTGAAGTACATTTGGTAGCAGGAAAATGTTGACCTGAAAGTGTGTGTGGATTTTGCACTGGAGGAGGATGGGAGAGAAGGGACTTGCTCTTTTGCTGAGGGAAGCACAGCAGAAATGATGGGGGAATCAGGGACATGGAGAACTTTCCAGCAGCAGCCTTCATTTTCAACAGATTGGTGGTTCCTCCTGGTTCTCCTCTCAGCTCATAGAAGGCTGCCCAATGGTCTGACCATTTTATGCAGCAGTGATCTGAGTCATCACATTGCACGTATCTTCTCTGAGTAGGGGGAAAATTGCTTTCAGTTTTTGGCAATTTTGAGGAGGGGAAAAAAATCTAGGGATACTATTTTCTCCAGCAAATTGACTTTCTTAATCAAAATAGTCTATCAGCCAGAATGTTTCAACAAAACTGAAATCCTCTCTTAAGAGCACCTTAGTTTCTTAAAATAAAGTGCCATGGATTGACACATTATCAGAAAAAGTAATTTCTAACTGGGTAATACAAAAACCTAATTTAAAAACAATATTTAAATGGATAATTATTTTCAGGAAAATTTAAGATTCAGGAAAAGGTCATTTGTATCAGAAATGCTGGGGTAAGAGCAAATCTGTATCTTTTGTATTCTGAAGGAAAAGCTAACATAATTTTAATTCTCAAGGAGGAGATAAAGGTAACTTTGTCAGGATTTCCCTGATATGTGCAGGTTGGTTGAGAAGTCCTGACATACCCAGTCATGTGAGCCAGGGACTTCAGAGTGAAATTCAGTTCTGCTGTTGAGTAACCCAGCATTATTTCCTTGTCTCTGAGTTGATTAACTCCTTCCTCTTCAGGTGATGGGACTTGTCAAGACCTCAGGCTTGTAAAAACGCCCAATATTCTTGTGTTTGGAGTGCACTGTGTTTGTCTTTATATTGTGTTAAAAAGGGCCGTTGTAGAAGGGGAGAAAATTCCTAGAAGTTTCCCCATCTGATTACCATGGAAAGGCATTTTCATTTCCTGCCGTCAATATGTGACTGTGGCACTCAACAATGCCCTCCTGGGTGAAGACTAAACCTCTGACATTAGTGGAGCTCTTTTCCAAACATTGCTTTCTCCCTCTAGCTGTGACTGAAGCTGTGACAAGGTGCTTGTTTGTGCCATCTGTCCCCCTCTTCACTCTGCCAGTCTGAGCCCCACATCAGTGGGCTGAATTCCTAGTGTAGGAGGAAGAAAATAATGCATGAACTCTGATAAATTTCTGATAGCAAACTGTCCTGTTTGGACTCTCCCTGCTCTCTTACCCTAAGGCTATCCACAGCCTGAAATCTGCTGGCATGCAGTTCTTTGGCTTTTTGCATGCAGATTCTGAAGCATTTGATGCTAAATTGTTCCTGGTGATCGCATCCAATTTAGGAATGCTATTTCTGTTTTCTTCCATAATGAGACAGCCCTGGCTGGGGCCTCGGTCTGTGGGCTGGTGTGTGATGCACTGCTGAACTGTGTTTGCACTGCAAGTGGGCTTTGGGCAAAGGCAGCGTTGGATTGTGTGGTCAGAAGGGACACTGATGCCAGGGAGCAACCTGCCCCTTCCTGCTCTCAGAAAACACATTTAAGTCTTCCCTCCATATTCCTGTAACACTATAGGCAAAGCTCAAATGGGAAAATGTTACCTTGGGGAAAATTAATTTCAGATATTGAGCTTTTTCCTGGATGGTAAATTTGGATCAACATAAGGTCTTGATCTTGCTCTTAGCTGAAATACATTTCTCTTTCAATTCAGGCACTGCCACTTTGGGGTGCCTTTGCTTTGGAAATGAAACTGATGTAAATGTAAGGTACGCAGTGAATGAAAGGATCTTAATGTTAGATTTTTAGCCATCAGTTGGCTCTCTTACATTTGATAGATTTTCCCATCACAGGCAATCTGTGTTCTTGCTTGCCCAGATCCACGCTGGTGCCAAGTGCTAAACAATGACACTATCTATCTTTCTGCACAATTTGCCAATTTTGGTTACTTTTGAAGCCCAGTGTTTCTGCTTTAGCCTTGTGAATCTCCCTTATAGGGAGAACAAAATGAACAGAAGAGTGATTTCTTTAGCAAAATATTTAGGGTTGATGTCTCTCTGTCATTTATGCCCTTGTTTTATAAGCTACAGTGCTTAGTCCACTTACAGTAAAATAAGTCAAAGTAAAGATGTAGTAAAGAGTTGTTGTTTGTTGTTTACAGTGAATTGCCTTTCAGATAATCAAATGAAGTACTTTATTGCAGTTTCACTTCCAGCTATGACCTTAAATAACAAAGGTTCTACTTGCTGCTTACTAGGCTTACGGTGATGTTCTCAAAAGCTCTCTCTGGATTGTACATCTTCTTTCAACAATCAGCAGGATTTTGCAGTGACCTCAGCTGATCTAGCATTAGAGCAGCAGTGCTTTTGAAACTTTCTCCTTCAGAGGAATGAGAAATGGGGTCTTTCTTTCACAGGAAACATTTCAGGAGTTACCAAAATTCTCCCTCTTCTCTCCAAATTCATGTGGCTTATCAAACATAGCTACATTTTGGTATTTACCAAGTCCCCAGCAAAATATCACAAGAGACAGGCCCATACATCAGATTAATTATCTTGCCTTCTAGTTGCCAGAGGTGCTTAATTTCTTCTTTGGAATTGATTGGGACTCCTGCAATTAAATGTTACTCTGTGACTACTGAGACATCTCACTTTTTATCTAGGTGGAAGCAAGGCATTAAGAGCAAAATCAGAGGTGGATTTGCATACCACAAATAAAGGTGCTACTGCAAATTTTGCAGCCGTTATACTCAAGTATATGGAAATGAGGTTATTTGCTGTTCCCTTATACGTAGTGGAAGCTGAATAATTAAGTTCATTGCAGAGTTCCCCATGGCACAGCCAGTCTGACTGTATTTGATGGTGTTTGATTTTGCTAGATACCTATGGCTGAGTTAAATGTTTACAGTGCTTTTTCATTATTCTGAATTCTGTGTGTACTTTAAAATGTAAAATGTTGTAGAAGTTTGTTGGTTCAGTTGGATGAACTACAAATGAGGACATTGTTATTGAATGCAGTCACTCTTGTCCTGCAGTAGTTTAGCTAAAAGATAAATTACAATCCCATGATTTCAGGGGGAGTCAAGTAGGACTCCCAAGTTTGCCCCCAGATTTATTGGGGGGAAAAAAGGCACTGAAGAATTTTCAGGGTTTAATTTGGCATTTCCTCCTCCCCATTCTTGCATCATTTTCTGGGACTTAAGATAACCTTCTATGGTAAAGTCTGCTTTCAGTTTTTCAGGTGGACCTCTCAGTGGTTGTTACAATGTCATTAGTCATTAGGTCATTAAGAAATGTCTTTAAGGCTTACAGAGGCAGACACATCTTATATTGGCAAATTTCACAACAGGTGCATTTTCTCTTTAGGTGGTTGCTACTGATCCTCAGCTATGAGGCATGAAAAGAGGACAAGTGTCTCACATTCCTTACTCAGCACCCAAGACAATTCCCTTAAAAAGCACGTTTGTCCTGATTGTCCTCACAATTAATTTCTGCTAGAAAGCACTCAAGGAATTAATTAATTTTAGGCTTTCACTCATCCAAGTATTTTACTGTTTGAAAACCTGATAGTACCCATTAAAAAAGCATACATGCTTACTGGAGGAAGATTTTCTTTTCCAAACTTGCTTTTCTTTTCCAAAAAGCAAGTATTTGGCCTTTAAAAATACCTTTTGCAAGAGTTAAGGTGCTAGTCACTTTGGAGTATAGCTGCTTACCATATGTATATTGTGATGATGCCAAGTTGGGATTTGAGAATGGAGGCTTCAGCTGGGAGCTCTTGGTGCAATTCCATCCAGCTTTAAACATTCTGTTTAGTTAAGATCCCTCTTGTAGTTTCAGCTGGAAATATCTGGCCTTTGTTTCACTTCAGAAAGGAAGACTGTGTGTGATCTGTATGGTATAAATATTTTATCCATGCAGAGCTTCTCATATAAAATGTTTCCTTTGTAGTACCAAGAGAAGTGTTGACTCTCAGCTGTAATGCAGTGGCCCTTTCAGATTTGAAGTTGCTGTTGTGTGTAGTGATAAGATGCTCCTCATTAGGCAGGAGATCAAAAAAAAGTTGCAGTCTTTCAGCTTGTGTTTGGGGGATAGTTTCCTTAGAGATTGGACAGAGTGCAGTTCTGGAGGGTTGCTTCTGCAGGGGTTAAGAAGATGTTGAGTATTTTTGAATGGTTATCAAAGTCAGCTGGAAGTGCTCCACTTACTGGCTGAAGCTTGATTTCAGAGTTGAAGGGCACAGATAGAAATCCCCAGCCCCTATCCCTCTATTCAGCTCTGTTCTCTGCAGAAGTGTTTTTGTGCCATTCTTTGTTGATTGGGTAATACGAGAGAGGAAGGGATAAGGAAGAAGAAATCTGTGTTTTGCTGTGAGAATGCCCAAGACCTTTCATAGCTAGGCTTTGGATGAGATGGTGACCTCTGTTAGCAGAATGCAAGTAATAACAAAAGTATCTATGCAGAAAATTAGTGCAATAATTAAATCTCTCTCTATTTTCCCCTCCAAAAATCAAAGAGGTTCGACTCTTCATTAATGTGCAACAGAATTCATTAACATGGTAAAATGTGGAAAAACAGGCTATTGGTTATTACTACACAGACATTTGCTTTAGGGAACTGTAAATACTTTTGTTCAGTAATACCACACCTAGAAGTTTAGATGCAACCTTTATTCTTCAGTATGCATTTCTCTTTTTTTTTTTTTTTTCAATGATGCAGAATGCTGCTTCTGTGCTCCTGTCTTGCTTTCCCAGGCAGTGTATGCAGGGCTTTGCTTCGCTTGCCCGCTCTTTTTATACCACATCAAGTGCTGTTTGTTTTTCTCCTAGCAACCTACTGGGCTGCTCTTTGTCTCTAGGTCTAAAAAGAAGATTTTTTTCTATTTTCCTTGTAGGTATGAATGTTTAAGGTTGACTGCTTGTGTTGAAAAATGTGACAAAATTGCTCACCTACTAATGCTCATTTTTGAGGTACTCCCAAAAGAACAAATTCTAGCTAAGATTTTTTCCAGCACAGCAAGGTCAGGAGTTTTTCATAGATTTTACTTCAATCCAGAGTCTTTTTTAATTTGCATAATTTGCTTGAATAATGTGGCCCTCCTAATATTTTCCAAGCCACTTACACTTAACTAATCACTTAGACTTATCTTCAGCATAAACCTCATTGATTTTATTTCTCATTGAAAACATCAGTAGTAGCAAATACAATCCTATTGGCTCACAGTCTATTAGAAATAAAATTATATTAAATGTCTTGTGGGGTGTGAAGAGGTTAAATCAAGGAGAGTCATCTGAGAAAGTCATCCTAGTGTGTAAAACATAAATCTGGTTTATATTTAAGCTACATGTCACCCACCAGCTAAAAATAGCAATGATCATTAAAAGCCAATTTGCTGCTAAACATTAATAGATATTTATTACATCATAACAGATCTGAAAGACAATTAAACTTACCTTTTTCTAGATAACTCTCCTTTAAAAATGTGTTATTCACCTGGCTTTTGCCATTAATCTCATTTACTAGAGATTTTTGTTCCACTTGATATTGTGCATGTATACATAGAGTTGTGTGTGGGGTGGTTTCTTGTTGTTTCTCTAAATCTTTCAAGAGTAGTACATTTTCAGTGGGAAAAGCTATTATTGCTCCTTATACTGCCTATTAACTTCCTAATCAGCACAAAAAGTGAAGGAAATCACACTTTCTTAGAGCAAAACAAGTAATATATGCTACCATCCATTTGAGAAGAGAATACTAAGCAAGAGCAGGATAAAAAATGCACTGGATGCACATTTTACACATAGGAAATAGGTTACAGCTTTCTTGCTGTCTTCATTGCAATTCCTCAGTAAAGTGGTACCATTTCCCTGTTTTATTACTGCATATAGTCATATATGCAAGTAGTGACTGGAGCTGGAGTGGGTCAAAGGCTGAGGAAACCCAGCACTGTCAAAAGTACTGCTTCTTATGAGAAATGCAGTCATGATCCTGGTATTTTTGGTTCATATGTTGCCATCTGTCAGGTCCCATGAAACAAGCCATCAAAGGGGGCAGGCTTTGTGCTTCAGCTCAGCAGTGCTCACCTCTCTGTAGCTGCTGATGTCTTCAACTGTGCTCTTTAACCTTCATAGCCAAAGAACTGTGGGGCCGACTGGGCTGTGAAGGAGAGTGCCCCAGGGTGGTCACAGGGCAGCCCTTTCTTCCTTCTCTGAATTGCAGGGCTCAAAAAAAGTGGTCCACTATCATCTTTGTGAGTAAGAAACTTCTCTGACATAATGCTACTTTTGGGGAGCAAACAGCTTTTCCTGGCTGATGCATAGAGGGAAGGAGGACACTAACATGAGCTCTGGGCTGCCTCCTGATGAATTCAGGCAAAGGAGAAGTGGCTTCTGCCTGTATTCCCCTGCACACCTCAGCAAGAAATCCCATCCTCCAAACCCAGTCTTGTAGTGAAGGTAAATATCACTAAATTCTTTCTTTATATATATATCTACGGCTGCTGGTCAGTCTGGGGCAAGGCAGGTTAAAGAGGTTCTTTTCTGCCAGGGAGAGGAAAGGAAGAAAATTAAAAGTGGTATGAAGGAGAACAGAGCAGGAAGGGAGAGACAGAGAGGATAAATGAATATTGAAAAATATTTTAAAGGCTGCATTCAGAGGCATTTAGGAGTAGTCCTCCTCTGGTCCCAATACCACACTTCACCTCCCCTATTTGAACTCTCACGGAATCTTGTGTCACTTCCTTTGGCTAATTTTCTCCTTGGAGGCTGTCACTTCTTCATGTTAAAACAAGACCCAGTGCAGGATCTGTGCTGTCACAATTACAGCCATGGTAAGGCTCTTGAAGAAATGGGGCCAGGATGTGTGGGAGAGGTGATGCCTCGAAAAATAAGCTGAGTTTATGGTAGCAAAGGGAAATTAAAATTATGCTGGCCCTGGTGATTAGCCTGCCTGCGTTTTTGCTGCACGCACCACACGTGTGTTTTTTGTCACAGAAGAATTGCCAAAGGCTCTGTGGAATGCAAATAAGCATTGCTAGAGTATCGTCAAGCCCAGACTTCCAACATCCTGAATCATTCACAGGAAAGAAAAAAAAAACCCCGAGATTTGATTAAAAGTCAAGTGAATTTTAAATCAAATATGTTGAATTATGTTTATGTACCGCTGGTTTACTGAGCCTCTGAGCTGTATTTGGGTCTTATTTTTCAGCTTCTCTCTGCAAGGAGAAATTCACTTGAAAAGAAAGCTGAAATTTTTATTATCGCAAGGAGCTGCCACATACTGAGTTTTGCAATGAAATCAAAACTGTTGGCAATACTGTGAGGAGCGCTTGCCTATGCATTATTTTCCCTCTATAAAGATGTGCTATCAACTAAAACATTGGAGAAAGATGGGTGGATATAATAAATTTTCGAGAAAGATCTTAGCACCTCCCCGAAATTTTGCAGAACGTTATTGTAATAATTGCTGTTTGTGATGATGACATGGGACTGTTTCAGGTGGTCAGAAGTCTGTGGTGCTGTGCAGCTTGTGTGAACAGCTGCATAGCTTTTCCCAAATCTTACAGGTTTGGTTTTTTTTTGCCCTGATGGATTTGGAGTGGAGGGACTGACATGCTTCTTGCCAGCTGTGAGCTGCTTTAGCAGGTGGTGCTTAACCATCGAGAGTACCAAGTTTTTTGTAATCAGTTTTCAGAAAGCCCGTTGATCTGGGGTGGAAATGCAATACAAACATTTGCATATTTTACCACATCCTCACATGATACTCTGCACCTTTGGAAATTTTGCATGTGTTATCATATATTTGCACACACGCAGGGACCTTGTGAATGGTGTACTTTCCTCTTAAATCTGTGATGAAATATATTGCCAAGGATAACCAGCAGGCACTTAAAGAAAGCCTGGAACGTTCAGTAGCTGTGATATTCAGATGTACAATTCAGTACATTCTTTCTAAGCTTCTAGACCATGTTTTCAAGACTCTTAACTTTTCTCTCTGTGTTACTTCCCCCCCATCCTTCCATGTGTAGTCACAAGATGTGTGAATGGCTTCACTATTAGTGTAATTATCATTTTCTGCTGAAATTGCTTTGATTCTGGATTGAATGGAAAAAGCAACAAGCAGCTGATAGCTCAAGTTCCCCTTTCGACCTCTGGAACAGCACAAAAGCCTCTGTTTCACCTACACAGGAAAAAAAAAAGCTACTATATTCAGCTGGTCTGTATTCGGGTGTGCTTTCATCAAAGGCTTGATTAATCTGAAATGAATTAACTCAGTTAACACTTACGAGTTATTTTGCAGCAAATCCCGCAGAACATCTAAAGAGCTCTTTGTCACTTTGAATTATAGCCTAAACAGGTGGTTGATGAGTTTGGTTTGAGCTGAGAGTGGCTCCTTGCTGCCCTGGCTGCTCCCCTCAGGGAAGCATAAGTAGCACTGCAGTGATACCCAAGAACTCAGTATAAACACAAACTTATTAGACTTCGTTGTCATTGTTGCTTGTTTTTAAGGTTTTTTAAAATTAATTTCCAGAGTGCTACATCAGGTATAAGGCAGGAAATAACAGGTAGAATGGTCTTGGGTTTCCAAACAATATGGATGAAATGAATATTTATGTACAGGATGGCAATTAAGTGCAATGGGGGTGTAAGTGCTCATGTTAAATCTTTCTTGGAAGAAGTGACTTAGAAATACCATGTCGTTTTGCACATACTGGGTGAGGGGGTTGAGGGGTTTCCTTCAGAGTTCACAGCCCTAGCAGAGGTGTGAGAGCAGCAGCAGAGTCTGCAGTACAGAAAGAGCTCGTAGATGTGAGCAGTTTAAACCACAAGCTGGTGACTCCTGTCACCCTAAGAATGCTCACTGGCTCTCTCACAGTGCCCCTCACATCTGGCAAACTTAAAACTTGAAATGAAGAGCTAAAAGCTATGGATGACTCTCATGATTTTGAGAAAAGCATTTTTTTTTCTGATCTCAGTGACAACTCTGACTTCGTAAGTATTTGTGGTATAGGATGGACATTCTCCTGGGCTGAATGCAGTCAGAGATAAAAAAAAGTTTACAGACAATTCAGTTTGTCTCAGAAACACATTCCTGACTTCTTAAAAATGCACATGGAAAAGTCTGTCCGTAAATGACCATGTAGCAGTAACTTCAGTGAGTGGTTGTGGGTGAAAGTGGATGTGGAAATGCCAGGAGTGCAGCTTGCTCCTGCCCTGTGTTACACTGTTGGCAATGTCTGTGTGACCTTCTACATGGCAGGTTGTGTTGCTGCCACCACAAGGTGACCAGGGAGCCACATCCCGAGAACCTTGGCAGGGAAAATGAATTGAAGTAGGATAAAGGTGGAAAGAGACTGGAGGAGCAAGACCTTTCCTTTTTAGTAATGTTGCAAAAAATAAACAACAACAAAAAAGTGTTTTGCAAACAATTTATGGCCAAATGTATTGCAGCAATTCTTTCATTTAGCCATGCATAATGGGAGTGGAAATACAGCTCATTCTCTAACTTAAAGAAATTTTCTAACATTAAATTGCAGTTAATTTAATTTTGCAGAGATTGCATGTTTTATTTTTTCTTGCTGGGATTATTTCTCTTCCCTCTCTTAGCAAAATTCTGAATATGTTGCCTGAAATAGATTATCTCAAGTAGCAGATGCTGAGAATGGGGAATTACACCCATGGTTCCGGCTTGGACCATCATCTTCAAGGAGTTTAATTACTTCCAAACTTCTCCCCTCGTAAATAGTGAATTAAATCAATATTTGTTTGAAACATCACACTTACTTTCTACTTAGTAGGTGACCTTTTGCCAAAGGAGGAGAAAAAGTGCTGGAATCTTTTCCATTAAGAAATACAAACCAATCCTTGTATCCTTGATTTGTTTAAGCTAGTTTTACAATGCACATTTTCAGGGGTGGGGAGGAAATTGCTGCAAGTAAAACTGGATAAGAAAACCCCAGCATTTCTATCTGGCTCTTGCTACTGGGCCCCTTTCTAAGACACTCTTGTCCCTCCCCTGGCTGTTCCCCAACTGCCTAGAAAATGCTGGATACCTGAAGGAGCTTTTGCCATGTGAGAAGGGTAGTGTACAGCTTAGTGCAGGTGCAAATGCTTGTGTTTGGAAGAAGGCAGTAATTAAATGGAGTTCTGACAGGTTCGGCTTGCGCTGCTCTGAATTCTACTTTGAATTCAGCGTATCTGTTCACTCAGCACATGAACTGGTTTCCTTTTCTTTTTCACCCTCCCTGTAGACTGTCGACAGATGAGCTCAGAAAATGCTCCATGTGCTGCTTGACATCAACTGCTGAAGAACAGACTTGGGTAGATGTTGAGTTTGTCAGTGTATCTATAATGCTCTTTTATGAGCAACGCCTTGATGAATACTTCACTGCTCATCTCTTCACTGTGAGACCTTCGTTTCCTTTATTTAGCTTTCTCCTATTCTGCCAGTAGCACTTTGAGCTGGATTTTTGGGAACTGCCAGCATGCAGTTCTGGTTTGGGTGATGCAGCAGATCAGACTGTGAAGGTGTCAGGGGCAGCTCTTTGGGCATAAAGGTCAGTGAGCTGAAGAATTCTCTCTTAAATCAATGCAGGCTGCATCATCTTTGTGGTTCAAGTCCAAACCCCGTAAATCCAGCCCTTAAATTTTTCACTGTGATAGTGTATCCCTTTCTTGCATCAGTAAATATAACACTCTGCACTGAAGGGCTCACAGATAGTGAACTGTTTGCTCTCGTTTCTCTCTTTGGCTGTACTTTACCTGGAGGTAATCCAAAGGCGATGAGAATTTTGTTTTGCAGGCCTCTTTCTGTGTCTTACAATGCTGCTTGCGGGGATTGAGTGACCATTAAGAGAAAGGGTTGTTCCGCTCATTTCCTATGTAGCTGTTTCCCTGCAGATATCCAGTTCACAAACA
The DNA here is from genome assembly GCA_013400955.1 of Drymodes brunneopygia. Classification (NCBI taxonomy): domain Eukaryota; kingdom Metazoa; phylum Chordata; class Aves; order Passeriformes; family Petroicidae; genus Drymodes; species Drymodes brunneopygia. The sequence goes on from VZTZ01036314.1 coordinate 611,385, forward strand.
CACTGTGATTATTTGATTAAGTGAAATACAAACCCACCCAGAATTTTGCAGCATTCCAATGTATTTTGTTAATCTGGTGGTGCCCTGTGTTGTTAAACACAGCTGGCATGCCTCCAGACACATTGTGTGTTTGGTAGTGTGTGTGTGTGTGAGCTTAAGCTGAAGGGGTTGAAGGCTTTGCAGAAGCAAATCTAAGGGCAGGGTTGTGCCAGCCAGGGTGTGCAGAGCCACCTGACAGGCCACGGCTCTGGCGTGTTCTTCTCTGGCAGGAAGGATGGGAGGGCAGAGAATATTTGGTCAGATTTACAACTGGAGTAAATGGTGCATAGTGATGAGCTGGTCCTGTTGTCTCTCTTGCACAGGAGCTTTGTGACTCAATAATGTACTTTCCAGGAGGATAAAATGTTCATTTGTGGCTCTGGTGATTCCAAGACTTTAGTACTCAAAAATTAGTGTTTGGACTTTGCAGACGGTATGTGAATCCTTTGCTCATTCAGCCTCAGCCCATGAGATGATTGGAAAAAAAATCCTGGAATCCTACAATGCAGGAATGTATAGACAGATAAAAAAAAAAATAAAAGGGCACTGTGCAAGTATTTTGCTGACAATTATCCCTTCTCTGGGATAGCGAGCCTAATTAATTTGTGACTTCTTCAGTTTATACTCAAAACCCTTTTACTGCACCATAATGTTATCTCTTTCTACCAGGCTTAGATTTTTCAGAACTGATTCAGTTTAAACAAATAAAAATAGAAAACAAACCTTCGCTCCTTCACTACCTGACTGAGCTTTTGCTTCAGGGAAGTGTACCTGTGCTTGGATAGCTTTCACTCATCTCTGTATGCCTTTTCAAATTTTGTAGCACAAAAAGCTTCTCTCTTTTGAAACTTTACAGAGGATGCTATAGAAAAAGCATGCATAAATAATGACAGTGCTGTAGTTTGATGTGTACTGGTAGCCTACTAAAATATAAATGGAAAACTTGATCACTGTTTAGAATGTACAATTTAAAATATTCATGAGGCTCTTCCCTGTTTGAAAAACAGACTTTTAATATTATCAATGACCATTTTGATTAGTCCCAGCTTGAGCAAAGTTTTAATTTCAAGGATGTCCATAAAGAAGCCACTTGACTGCAGATTGACCTTGGATTTTTTAATAACTCCACTTACAGAAATGAGAAGAAAAACTGGAAACTAAATGCTACATTTGAGTGAACAAATTGCAGGGACAGACTGGGGAGGAGAATCAAGCGAGAGAGAATAAAATCTTGGCAGTGCAAGAAATATTTATTAAAAAAATGCAGCTTCTTTATAGACTTTGGTTCTGAACAATGTAGGGTTTTATTTAGTTGATCAGTAAAGATAGGAAGCAAAACAAAGGCCACTTTGTCATGCCAGACTTTCAGAAATATACCCACATCACAATGGCATGCAGCACAGTTTTTTAATACAGCTTTTTGGCTCAGACTTGGTTTTGGGTAAGAACAAAAGTTGGAAGAAACAGCTTCTGTGCTCAGAGAAGAATAACTTCTGTTGATCAGAGATTTTTGGAGAGATTTTTAATTAGACCAGTACTGTGAAGACTACAGAGTCTGAGGAGTTCAAAACAGATACGTAAAGTACTTTTCAATTCCTCATATTTCCTCATCATTTCGAAGCCAGTGGGGAGCTAAGTTTCAAACTGCTGCCGTGGTTTAACTCTGTATAGTTGTTTTTTTCCTGCCAAGTTTGAGTCACTGTGGCCATCCAGCCCCTTCTGGAGAGATTAAAATGATGGAAGGCTGAAATACGTTCTCCAGTTAAATGAGGGAATGTTTCTATTCAAGCATGGATTCAGATTTCCCCGCGCTTTCCTGCGAGCACGTGGGATGGAAAAGACCATTATTTTTAATTCCACATTAAATAACTGTGGAGCTTAACTAGCAGTGAGTCGCTGGCAGTGACTAGAAAGGAGCTGGTTATAGGATAAGAGTGACTTTGGACTCCACTTGGGTTCAAAGCCTGGTCCAGATTCAGTGATTAAAAGCCATACAGGTCACCTCAAACAAAAAGAGGCTGTCTGGCATATCATCAGTGGAAATACTCCCAAGCTATGTTACTAATCCCACTGCCTGGCCTGCTATCTTGCTGTTAGCATCCACAGCAGAGGCATGACAGAAATGCAAAAGGGAGGGAAAGGACTTAGCTTTTTTGTTCAAAACTGCTGTCTGGAGCCCTGTTTGGAGAGAGGAAGCAGAGCACTGGTTATCCACCAACTGGTAACTGGTTCTCTGCACAGGCATAAGTTTTAATTCCTGTTTTATGTAGGAATGTGCATGCATCTGAAGGGCCAGGGAGTGGTGAAGACACATTTGCCTTTACAGCTGCTGGCAGCAAAGAAACACAGCAAGACTTGATTGAAAACACCTATCTTACTGTTTTACTAACTGCAGTTTTTTTTTCCTTTCTCATTTGTAGGTCTCAGACACTGGATACTGGCTGTGGGATTTTTTTTTATTACTATTATTTTTGATTGGGTTTTTTCCCCTTTTTGGATGTGAATTGAAGGCCAACAACAGTTGACGTGTTGGAAGCAAGTGCAGGAGGACGCTCACCTTTTTGTTTGAACCCTTGTTTGCTGGGATACTTTCAAGCTCTCCTTCACAGTCATGTGGTCATCACAGCTGCTATTCTTCACAATGCTCTTAACACCGTTTGCCCATGGTGAGTGAGAGATGGTGTAAATTTGCAGAGCCTATGGGGAAGTGGGAAGTGGAAGAGAAAATAGCAAGGATTTTGTCTATGTCTTTTCCTAATGGTGTGGGTTTTTTTTACAGGATGTTCATTTCTCTCCCTGCTTGCACTTCAGGTCTTTGAAATTCCCAGGTTATATTAGGATTTAACTACTGAAACAAAGAACTCTGGCACATAAAAATTTCTTTTTCTGAGTTTAGCTGCTATATTAGACAGACTTTTTCTTCCTTTTCTTGGGGAAAAATGGATTTATTACCATCAAATCAGAGTAGGATAATGAGAAATAAAGGCAAATTGTAAAACCACAATCCCCCCTGCCTCCCTTCTTCCCTAAGTGGACTTACTCCCAATTGTCTCTACCTCCTGCCCTGCAGCAGTACAGGGGCACAGGGAATGGGAGTTGTGTTCAGTTCATCACATCTTGTTTCTACTGCTCCTTCCTCCTCAGAGGGAGGAGCCCTCACATTCTTCCCCTGCTCCAGTGTGGGTTCCTCCCATGGGGTCACACGTCCTGCCAGCAAACCTGCTCCAGTGTGGGCTCCTCTCTCCACAGAGCCACAGCACGGTCCAGTGTGTGCTCTGCATGGGGTTACAGCCTCCTCCAAGGGCTGCAGGTGGCTTTCTGCATCCCTGTGAACCTCCACAGGCTGCAGGGGCACAGCTGCTTCACCTCCCTGGGCTGCAGGGAAATCTCAGCTCTGGTGTCTGGAGTACCTCCTGCCCCTCTTACTTCACTGACATTGTTGTCTGCAGAGCTTTCTCTCACAAAGCTGCAGCTTTGGCCCCTTTCTTGGGTTTGTTATCCCAGAGGCTCTACCACAGTCCCTGATGGGCTCAGCCTTGGCCAGTGCTGGGTGTGTCCTGGAGCCAGCTGGCACTGGCTCTGTCACACACGGGGGGGGGAAGCTTCAAGCAGCTTCTCACAGAAGCCACCCCTTTAACCAGCCCCCTCCTCCCCAAAACCTGGCCATGCAAACCCAGTACAGAGCTGTAACAGAAATATTTGATCTCTTTTATTAGCCAGGAAACTTTTAAGTGAAATGTGACACACGTAATTCTTTGAAATAAGATTTTGAGGCCTGTTGGGTTCTTTTGATATGAGAAACCCAAGTTTATGCTCTAGAAGTAAGCTGCCAGGTTTCACAAGTGCTGAAGGGTTCAGGAGCTCCTATTAGCAGTAATATTATATATTAATATATAATGCCAGTGGAAGCATGTCTGTAAATGACATGACTCCCTGCATGCAAGCTGTGGGCCCCTGCTTCTAAAATATTCATCAGGCTTTTTGAGCTTTACCAGCTGATCCTCTGTGTATGTGCTAAGACACTGGAGCAAAATTTTATAGGAAAGAAGGTAATGGAAAAAATTAAAAATGTGATGGCTGAATGTATCTATAGAGCACAACCTATTTTCTTATATAACACCTTTTGGGACAAAGGCTGTCTGTACTATTGTTCTTCAAGCAAGACTTCTCCTCACTGACTTTAAAATTAGGATGAGTATTTAAACTGAGTTGACCAATTAGGGTGGAATGAAAGAGCTATTCAGAAAGGTGCTGTCCAGTCCTCTCCAGGAAAGTTAAATGCTAAATGTTTTGTGAATCTTTATAATTAAGTAGTATTAACAGTTAAAGCAATTAATAGCATAAATATGCCTCTGGCAGTTCTGTTTTAGATTCTCAGTGCCAGTGTAGCTGCAAAGTCCTGCCTGACAGTCCCAGTAAATGAAAATGTCACAAGTATCCTGGGAGTCCTGTTATGCTACAGATGAGCAAATGCCAGCGATGCAGGACCTATGCTTGGAAATATTTCTACCCTTTATGCTGCTCTCCTAACCAAGTGCACAGGGTGTTTGCTGTGGTGGTTGTGGCAGTCAGTGGTGGTAAATTTGACCATCACACATCTAACCAACACCCACATTATCTGATCAGTTGCTAGTGAAAGTGCCATAGCCGTCTCTGAATAGTGGAGAGAGAGCACCTTTGGTCTGAGCCAAAGGACTCAGTTTGGTTCTCCCTGTTCTGATCTCTGAGTGGCCAGGATGCAGATTCCACCTCAGAGCTCTGGCATGTTGTTTAAACACATGCCACAACCCCACTATCCTTATAAAAATAGCCTAGTTAAGCCCTGCTTTTTAATTTTTTAAAAATTTTTTCCTTTTAGTAATCTGTTTTCACTGCATACAGAAGCATTCATAATTTATGCTTAACACAGGACTCAAGCATTTGAGTTCCTCTTTCATGATCTGGAATGGCTTCTGTCCTGTAGTGATTGCTGGGGGTGATATGAGCTACTTTTTCAGACTGACCTTGCTACATCTCATTCCCTTTTTGAGTTCCCTGACACAGCCTCTTCATCTGTAGTGGTAGCTGCATTATAGTCAGATTTCTTAGACCAGTGATCTCATAAATTGGAGAGGTGGTGGTGTTGTTTTGGGGTTTGTTTGAGGGGGGCTTGGTTTTGTTTTTGTTTCAGCTATTTCATTTCTTGGAGTAGATTGTGTGTCTTGGGCTGTGATGACAGGTGTGGAGTCAAAGGGTGTACACTTCAGTGGTCTGCAAGGTGAAAAGTAATCTTCCAGAATACTGCCCTGGTACAATGTCATCTTGTTGATAAGCTGTAGAAATCATAAAAAGGGAAGAAGTCATGAGTCCTTGCATTTCCTCAGTGATGAAGTTAATCTACTGTATCCAAAATGCACAGGCACAGCACGGTCTAGTTTTGCTCAAACTGCCTTGAATCATAGCTCACCAAAAAATTAAGCCACGTGAAATGCTTAAGATAATAGTAGATCTTTGTAGTGTCTGCTTTTTTTACTGTTACCCTTGAATGAAAAATAGCTTGCAACTTATGGCACAACCTGGAGCAGTGTAGAAGCCCCCCAAAAGCTATCCCCTCTCCTAAGCTACAGCAAAGCCTGTAAATCCATTTGTTGCCTAAAACTAAACCTGTTACACAAAATCAGAGAATTACACAAGACAGACTGAAATAATACCAAGGAATAAAATAAAACCATCAGCAATAACTAGAAAAACAAAGCCTTTTTCATCCTTTTTAAGGGCTCTGCTAAAGACGGGACTTTTTCACCCCTGCCTTCTTTGTGCCACTCTTTGGAAGCTTTTCCCGAAGCATCTGAAGGTCTGGACCCTGGGAAAATGCTCCTTGGTTTGTGTTCCCCCCCCATGTACACCTGAGCAAACTGATCCTCTTTCCCTGGAGCAGGTGGATTTCCAAGAGGCGTTTTCTGGAATGAGCAGCTGTTCTCTTCCTCAGCCTTCCTCCCCTTGACCCCAAACAAAGCAGATTGCTCTTCACCCGCAAATGAACGCTGTCAAAAGTTCACTTGAAATGAGATGGACATGACAGGCAGCAGCACAGTTTGCAAGCCTAGAGAGATGTACACCTGCTCTGTCACATTGCTATCGTGCTCGTGTGTGGCTCAGAGCTGAGATTTAAGTCTTCCAGACTGCTGGACAAAAATTATAATAGAAATAAAGGGAGTCAGAGCTGCATGCTGTTAGGAGCAGGATAGGAAGGATACCAGAGTGATCACTGTGGGGTGAAATTTTGCTCTTCTCCAAACAAGTAACTTATTTTTGGCTCTGGAAGAGAGCTGAAGGCCTGTTGCATGCAAAGGTCTTTATCATACCATCAGATTGGTTCATTTTTATTTATTTAAAATTACTTTTTTGAGGATTGTACTGCATATCTAATAATATAACGGGCAACAAAGAATAAATTAATTGTTGTTACTCTGCTTCTGTTAATAATCCAAAAATGGACAACCATTTATTTTTCTGATTAAGCAATAATCCAAATTGCCCAGTTTCTGTTGGAGATTGCTACAAATGCAATAAAATCAACAGGTGTGGCTATCTACCTGTTTATTCTGCTGCTAAGCTCTTGCCTTGCTCTTGTGACAAGAGAGTGAGCTGTCAGCATCCTGAATCCTGCTTGGGCTTCGGTTCTTCCTGGTCTTGCAGCTGCTTGGGGTTTTTATATATTTTAACCCTGTATTTATTAGTGGGTTGCACACTGTTCCCCCCTGAGGATCCATGGGGGTGGGTTACTCATTCCTGTGATTGCTTAAATTTCCTAATATTTTCCTTGATGTACAATGTGAGTTTTGAGTTAGAACCACACACTTGGCCAAAACTAAGCAAAACTGAAATCAAAGCAAGTTTAACAATGATGTAAGCAAAACCTGGCTGAAATTATAGGGCAAACAATAGATATCTGTGTCATGGTTTAAGCCCAGCTAGCAACAAAGCACCATGCAGATTTTTATACAGAATCCAAAACACAGCACTGTACCAACTACTAAGAAAAAAAAATATTTCTTATCCCAGCCAAAACCAGGGCGATCTGACATTGCAGCTAGGACAGACCAGGCAAAAGTTATCTGATCCCAGGCAAAGTTGCAAGTGCAGCAAAGTTTCTCAAATAACTTTGGAGAAGAGAGCTAAGTTTAGGCTAAAATAGGTTGTAGTTCAGACAAAGCCTGTCAAGTCCTGGAGCCTGGTATTGTTATGAAGCTTAAGGCCTAATACTGATTCCTGACAGCACCAAACTGGCAGGACTACAGATGCTGCTGGCCCAGTTCTACTTCAAAACTTAAAAAAAACCTGGTTGCCTCCAAGAATTTATTTATGCAGTCTTGTGGCATAGCTGTAAAGTGACCTTCCTGCATTTGGGGACAGATGGCATCTTGTCTCTCCATATGAGAATTAGTTCGAGATGGGGCTGAACTAATTTATCATTCGCAGAGTAGGAAATGAAATTTGAAGTCCTTTCAAGTCATTGCAGCTGCAAGGAAGAGAGCCTCATCTGCTGTCCCGTTCCTGCCCTCTGAGCTTCTGCTCCATCTTTGCAATGCTTGTGGGAGACAGCCCTGGCGAGGGCTGCATCCTTGTGAAAGATGGCACTCCAAGGTCAGCCTGATCTCTCCAGGCATTAGCAGGTCCAGATGCCGAGCCAGTTTCTGTGGGAACAGTGGAAATATTTATTACTGAACGGCACTGGTAGTTGCCTGGTGACAATGATTCTGTTAAAGCAGGCAGCATTATCTATCTTGGGGGAATATATGATGCTAGCAGGCTGGTCTTTGGTGACAGAGTGCTGTTTAATGTGAGCTGAACATTTGCCTCACTACTATTTTAATACAGTGAAAATACTGTCACTGCTTAAAATACATACTGTGTTTCTTTTATACTTGTACAAGTGTTACGTTAGCTAGTGAATGGTGGATAATTGCCTTTCACTACAATACTCTCTATATAGTCACAATGAAATACAAGATACATGTTTTATTAGTTGTGAAATAGCCAAGTTGACTTCCAGGCTTCTGCCTAACTTCAGTGTTTTAAAGATTAATCATCCTTGAAATATTTATAATGTTTGCTATTCTTGGCAATTTGTATTACCTGCAGCTGTGCCACCTTTTCCATAGTGGAACAAGTGATCGAGGAAGGCTTTTCCTGATAAAAGGGGGTGGCTGTTCTCTGTATATACTGCAGCGCTTTCATTAGCAGCATTATAATAAAATTGAGAGTATTAAGTTCCCCATCTGATGACAGGTCAATCTATAAGCTGATAGAGGGTGAAATTCAACCTTTCTAAGACTATCCACTATTTAATTCTTGTTTAAGCCATTATGCAGTGCGGAGATCTGTGTGCAGACCCACTTCTTTCATGTCTAAATTTCACACTAAACAAGGAGGGAGATTTTAAGGGGATTTTCTGATAACGTGTTTCTTTTTCTTCAGTTTTTGGCAAGTGTGTCTGCTCATAGAATCTTCCTGCTATAGGGAGGAAACAAGATCTTTTGCCCCCCAGGGGTCCATATGAGGGCTAGGGCTATTTAATGTCTTCATTAGTGGCACGGACAAAGGGAGCAAATGCATCCTTAGCAAGTATTTTGTTAACACCAAGTGGTATAGGAGCCTTCTAGAACCTAAAGGGGAGTGACAAGGAAGCTGCAGAGAGACCTCGTACAAGAGCCTATAGTAATGAGACAAGGGCTTTAAATTGGAAGAGGGTAGCTTTAGATTAGATATAAGGAAGAAAGTCTTCACTATGAAGGTGGTGAGGCACTGGCACAGGTGCCCAGAGAAGCTGTGGATACCCCATCCTTGGAAGTGTTCAAGACCAGGTTAGGTGGGGCTCTGAGCAACCTGGTCTGGTAGGAAGTGTCCCTGTCCATGGCAGGGGGGTAGAACAGGATGATCTTTAGTCCCTTCCCATCCTAAACATTTGATGGTTTTTAACAGTTATGGTGTATGGCAGCAGGGCATGCGGGTTTCTTTCTGAACTGCGGCAGCAGAAAATATTCTTGCTCTTATAGCAGGAGGAGGGGGTAAGCTGTGTTACCTTTCAAGCCCTCAATATCTGATGCTTCTGTCGTTTGTAACCATTTCCTGACAAGACTGATTTCTGATCTCTAGTGACCAGCTCTGCACTCTGATTTTTTCGAATGTTAGCCAAGCCATAAGATGTGACAGCATGTGAATTACAGTGTAGTAATTCCCACCCAGCACATTCAGACACAAAGATGAAGGCCAAATGGCCTCTGTGCAGTCAAGTGTGAATTATTGTGCCATAATTTAATTCCTATTATATTTTACTGTGATTGTAAAAATGTTTTTATTAGTGAACTTCTTTAAGAAAAGTCACTTTTTAAAAAACAGAATTGAAAAGTGCAGCACTGAGCTTCTCACAAAGAGGTATAAATAGCTTTGTGCAATGAGGAGTTTCGTTAAATCCTGAAAAATTATACTTGTGTAGTTATTAACCCTAGGTAATGAATAGGTGTCATGGTGCAGATATCTGCTGTCTAAAAGGCTGACCTAACTCCAAGTATTCATTTTGTACCAGCTGCCAGGCAGTCGCTAAATGGGATGATTAAGTTTCTTTGTTTCTGACATAGTCTTGATTTGATTTGGAAACCTCAGCTTGCAGCCAGTCTCTTTAGCCTTCCAGTCTTCTCCCAGTTCACGTTATACAAATGTAATGGCTGGTGCATTTGGGTTTGGTCTGAGCAAGTGCTGAGCACATAGACAAGGTGGTTTGGTGGCAGCAGTTTGGAAGAGCCATCAGAAAGGGATCGGGCTGATGTGTTGGGGAAAAATAAGCCAACCTGGAAATGGCTTGGGTGGTACTGGAGAGGAAAAATAACAGGGCTATGAATGTTTTAAAAATCTTCCTTTATTTTCCATTTCCTTTGTCTTTCTACAAACATTTAGCATTCTTTTTTTTAAATTGAAAAGTCAAAGCTCATGCAGTTAAGGCTGCTTAAAGGTTACCAGGTTAAAATCTTCTTCCCAGTGAATTGTTTTTAAAGATTTGAATTAAGACCAGCCATGTACTTGAGATGACAGAATCTCTGGGGTATTGCCTGGCTTTCTCTTGGGATTCAGGAGAATGTTGAGTTTATCCAACCATGCTGATCCAGGTCTGTCTCTTCTGTAGTAGCCCCTGGCTAGCAAGTACTGTTGGATAGCCCTATTCCTCACAAGTCCTTGTCATAGGTGAGCACAGAATAAATAAGGGATTACTATTAAAAGTGGGTGCTCTCAGCAACTTAAAGCTCATCAGAATATTGATGGGGCCAAAGCTGTTTCACTTCTGATGGATATATGGATATTAAGAACAGCATCCCAATGAAAAACCACAGTAATTTTCCATGACAGTAATGCAATTACTGTGGTTTGGCATGAGATGTAAATATATTTAAAAAACCAGACCAAACCAAAAAACCAAACCAAACCAAAACAAAAAAACAAGCAGCAAAGCTTGCCTGACTTTTCCAATTAAACATGAGAATGATCTCTCTGTAGATACTTTTGGAGTTAATAATCATAAGCAACCAAGACTGAAAAATGTAGTGGTTTAAGGCTGACTAATATGGGTATGGGCATCCCTTAGCCAATACCCAGATGTACCATGGAGCACCAGAACATTTTCACATCTGCAGCTTGCTACACATGAGAAGACACCTTGTCCTGGGTCTTCCTGGACATGCAAGATACTCGAAAAGCACTGGTTTTTGGGGCAAGCTGGGGTCGAATGAGGCTGGTGCAGTAAAGAAGGAGCTGCAGAAGTGAGCAGCTTCCCTTTCTTTATCCTCATGAATAGGGGAAATAACTGCCCACCCAGTCCCTATTCGTTTTCACCTGTTGCATCATTACCTTAATTTGGCTAATTCCTGATTCCTGTCTACTTTTTAAATGCTAAACTTCCAGATAAAGCTCTTTTTCATGAAAATGACAGGAAGCTGCCAGGGGTTGGAGAGATTCTGAAGTTCTGGGCTGATTAAAGAGTTTTGCTGGGTGAGGCTGTGCATCCATTCCCCCAGTGCATGGAGACGTGCAGGGCCAAAAGACATCTCAGACAAAGCAGCTGCATAGTGCTAGGGCAGAGATATCCATCCTTTCCAGCAGTGCAGGCTATGCCCACACTTCCCACACAGCTGGAACACCTCTTTTCTAGATGTGAATATGTCCACAAATGGGTTGTCATTTCTGCTTTCTTTTTCTGATAACTTCAGCTAAGCTTAAACCTTTGGAGTTGGATGGAAAAAAATATTCTCTCTGAGAGTTTTCTGGCCCTAGTTCTCTCGTATATTTAATCTGGACATGTTGAAGTGCTCTAAGCTAAAATGAGAAAAGAATGACAATGAGTGAATGAATAATGGCTACCTTCATTCTTGCACCTCCTTCTCAGTTGCTGCTAACCTGCTCCCATGAGATCTGGGCAGACCTGCTGTTCTCCTGTTAGGGGAGAGCACCCTTTGCCCAGCAAAAATTAGCAGGAAGCAGCTCTTTATTGCAAATGAAACTGCTGATTCCCCAGAAGATCTCTCTAAGATCCATTTTATCAACTCCACTCATGTTAAATGAATCTTAGAGCCATCTGATGTTTATTACCCCATGGCATATTTGCTGTTGTTCAGTTGTTTCCTTTATTGATCATGATTTTTTTTTGAATTGGATATGCTTGGTGATGTGGTTTTATTTGAATTTGTAAGACATTTCCTGCTGCTCAATGAGCAGCTCATCTGGGAAAGATGCTGTGGTATGGGAAAAAATTGAAATCATGTCAGAGACTTCAGTAGATTTTCCTCACTTTGAATTTCCCTGATTTCATCAAACAGTTTTGTGCTGGGTAGCCTCCCTGGAATATCCCTCCCAGTGCCTGGCAGGATGATCCCTGTTCTGTCATGGTTCTGCTCCAAGCTGTGGGATGTGCAATGGCATTTTAGCCAACACCACACAGATGCTGCTATCTGCCCATTGTAGCAAGCGTGGGCCTGGGCTGGTGGGTTTTTAGTTACAGTGCAGTACTGAATGCATCCCATCAACTCAAGGAATTATAATCACAGCAGCATATACTTGTGTGTATTCCCTTGTGCTTTGCTGTGTTGGGCTGCAGTGCCTGATAGTGCTGGGTGCCTTATTACACATCCTGAGGTGTAAGTTTGCTTTCCTGTTAGACTCATGGGTGCTAAAAATCCTTCTCAAGACCTTAGAATGGATAGAGGAAGAGATAAGAGCTAGAAATACGTAATTTTGTTATTGTCACTCCCTCCTGTACCATAATCTGTGGAAACAGAGATGTCTGATGGCTTTTAGAAGCTCAGTCAAATTGTCACTTGTTCTTAAGCCTCCAGAATGTGCAGGCATAAATAAATAACACATTTTAATGCTGAGTTTTTTGGGATCTGATCCAAATTCCATGGCAAGTTAGTGATTCCATGTAAATGCACTCTGAATCTGGTTTGCTCAGCCCAGAGGGGGTTACTTTGGGGAAAGCTGGAGTGTAACATGGATGAGAAGGTACCCTGGGCTAATCTCTCAGATCATAGAGCTTGCAGTGAGTTCACTGCTCCCCTGCCCTAAGAGTTACAGCATTGTGCTTGGTCCTACTCTCTTGGTAGACTGACCCCCTTCAAGCTCTTCAAGAACAATTAAAAGTCCATCAGTGCTGCTGATTTCAATGAGAATTTTAGTTTTTTCCCCCTCTACAGCTCTTGTTGCTGAAGATCTGTCTCCAACTTCTAATTCACAGTGTCTTGTTTCTATTACTGAAGTGCTGGAGGGTGCAGTAAGGGCTGATTTAGTATCAGGGGAGCAGATGACAAAAAAGAAACTGGCTTTGGTATGTCAGTCTCGGGTATCACTTCTCTCAGCAGCAGGGTGGAGGGGGAGATGTGCCTTTTGGCTCATGAGCAAGGCAGCGTGGCTGGATGTGCTCCCTGTGTCAGGCTGGAGCAGAGTTGGGAGCTTAGTGCCTTCCCAGCCAAGGGTGTGGATGAGCAAACCCATGTGGCAGTGTCTCTGCAGGCAGGGAGAACCACGGTGGTGCTCCACAGAGCCAGGGGCTGGTGCTAACCCTGCCAAGTGCTGCTTGCTGTGCATTTCTCCTGAGGCATCCTCTCCCTCCCTCTGATGTGCCTGCTCCTCTGCTGGAGCAGGGCAGTCAGCACCGGGGCTGGCAGGTGCTCCTGGGAGCAGCTATCCCCTTTATCCCTCCACTCTGAAAGACAGACTCATGGCCAAGTCCTATTTATCACCTCAAACTGTATATTGCCAGCATTGCTGCTCAATTCTATGTATGTGAATTGGCAGTGTGTTTTTAAGGAAGCATGCCTACTTGTAAGAGTTGTAGGAAAATCCAGATCACTTGATTTTATTTCTCTGTGTGTGGTTATATACATATGAGGATGTATATGTGCTTTAAATGTAATTTTTGTGCTGTATATATAAATAAACCCATAGAGAGCTGGTCTAAACTTGGAATAATGCAAGGAACATTTGACATGCCTTCATGTCTTCGTCGTGACTTGAAATCCAACCTGTCATCACAATTTGTAATCTTATAGGCATGTGCAATTAAATATCTTACTATTAGACATTGCTCTGGGGGAATTTTGGGGACTAAAAGAATCTAATAATGTTTAGTTGTTTTCCTTAATTTGATTGGAAAAAAAAAAAGGGCCTCTTGGCCAAATGCCAAATACATAATGAATTCCTATCACCAGCAGACACCTTAGAGTTTGTGAGCCCTGGTCGCTAAAGTGCTTGGAAGTCATGTGTTACAGTATCAGACAGCCAGAAATTAAAACAAAAAAAAAATCCTACTTGCTTTCCTTTATTACAAGACAAGTCTGGGCCTAAATTTTGAGAGCTGTTATTTGTAAGAAGCTGTTTTGGTGTGTCTTTAGCACCGCCACCTCTCCAGGCACAGAGGAGTTGTCGCGAGGCACTGCAGGCACGTCCTTGCATCCTGACAGCTACAGTCAGTCCTTGTTTCAGCTTGCATACCTGAATTCACAGGAGCCTAAGATTAAAAAGCTGCAAGACAATAAGATGGAGGAGATGAGGCACAAAATGGATGAACCTATAGTCTCTGTGCAGTGTCCTTGGGGAACTTAATTAAAAACAGGATCGGGAATGCTGTTTAGTAGAAACCCAAATGGCTTAGACTATTTGCTCTCTGCTGTGATTTGTGGCACTGGTGCCAAAATCTTCCTAGCAGGTCCCAGAAGGTGGGATTGCTCTGTGTTCATGTTTGGCTAGATGTGGATTCCCACTTTGTCCTGTGTATTCTGCCCTGGAAATGCTGGCTGTCCCCCATTTACTTATAGAATATATGAGCTCTTTCTGCCTTTCTCTCACTAGGATGTTGAATTGTGGTCTTTCTCCTCTAAACAGCCAGCAGTTCTTGCAAAGCATAGTAACTTAATTATTTAGGGCCTGCACTGATTAGCCTCACATCTTGAGGCTACGCAGACTCTCAGCTGTGGAACATCTGGTGACAGCCCTGTTTCTCAGAGCCCAAGCCCTTGCACAAATACAGTGCCTTTCTTTTTTGGATAGTAAATATATGACAGATGTGAAATTCTCCAGCTCTTGGGGGAGTGCTTACATGTTGAATTTCATTATCCCTTGTTGGCCAGTTGGCAAAAAGCAATCAAGAATAACTTCTGAGGAGGCCTGGTGTATCCAATATCACTCTGGAAGGCTATTATGGTGAGAAGCTTAGGGCACAGAAAAGCTGATACAAGGAGATGAGATCAGTCTCTCCAGCACTCACGAAAATGCAGTGAGTTAAAAAGGATAAACTCAGAAGTCAAAGGGAGCTGTGGGGTATGAGCCTCTCTGAGAGTCAGACTCACAACTGGTTTCGGGGCCAAGTCCATTTTAGTATGTTTCACTGCAGTGTGTGGTTTTTATTTATTTATTTATAATTTTTATTTTTGGTAGCTTGCACTGGGATATGGCAATCTGAGTATCTTATGGAAGAAGTAGTAGCTGCAGCGCTGTCAAATGTTCCTTAGTTTTTATAGATACATTCATTGGTGGTTATGTAGTAATAATGCTTACACCTCGAGAGCATTATGTGTGAAGCCAAATACACATATGAAATGGTTAGTAACCAGATATACTACCCAGGAAGCAATAGAAATAGTATCTAGAGCTGTGGGAAAGAGCTAAGTAGAGCTGAAAAATAATAGTAATGAAACATATTTTTCCTGGGGAAATCTGGGTGACTATTTATTCATAAAGCAGAATACCTGGCTTTGACAATATTAAAAAAAAAAAAATCCATTTTGACCCAGTTTGCTCTGATGCCTCTTCTGAGTTCTCATGGCTTCGTGTGTGGGGTGCCTTCTCCTGGTTGGGCTCCTTGTCTTAAGAGTGGAGGTGCCAGTGAAGTCCATAAATGCATAAATCCTCAGTTCTTGAGCAGAGAGTTTGATTGAGCTCTGCTTTTATTAGATTGCAGGGCTGAAAACAAAGTCTAAGAGAAAATCATGCTAAGAAACTGAGAAAGCTATTTACTTCCTGACAGTAAAATGGTGCTATTGTATAGTTGAGGGAGTGATGGGCTCTTCTTATTATAAAGATCCTGAAATAAGTTCCTAGCATTATTTTTCCTTCCCTCACCTTCATTTCCCTTCCTGCTTCCCAAACAGGGAGTGGAGAACTCACCACCATTCCCCCACTTTAAATACCAGCCCAACAGATCATCTTGTCTGTGGAGAATTGTCACTGTTCCTCAGAGACTGTCTCCGAGGTAACTTTGTTTGCGGTGTCCTCGAGGGGATGCTGCCTTTCAGATGTTGTTCTGGGAAACAAAGCTTTTGCCTCATGCCCTCGAATACATCACGTTATAATCCTTTGAATGTACCGAGCACTCACTTGAACCCTGCAGAACGCACAGGACTGTCATGCCAAAGTAGGGCAGGACTGAATAGGTGTCAACAGGATGTCTTGCTAGCAAATGTAGCTGCTTATGTATTAAAATAGATGTTCAGTGAAGCAAGATACTGGCTTGAGCACAGAGGTATCCGGTTTAAAAGCATTCTTTGTTTCAAGAGCTGTGCTGTTCAGATCAGTTCTTCTCTTCATATTGTTCCTTGCTGAGTATTAATTGATGGCCCGTTAACTAATTGACTCCCTTTCAAATAGGGAACTGTAGTTAATGATTTATGGCTCGACTTGGAGGTTATGTGATGGCTGGGATTGGTGGTGTGGCACTTGCAAGCGGTCCCTTTAGCAGGAAGAAAGGGACATAAGAAAGAATCTTAACTCTTCTCCTGAAACTTCAGTGCACATCACACATTGATATCAGGAAACTCTTTGCCTGGTGTACCTGTGTCCAGTTCAGAAAGATCTGATGAGTCAAAAATTTTATCAGTCCCTCTACTTGCAGAAAATAGTAGATATTTCTGTTGTGGTCTTTGAGTAAGTTACTAGTTAAATAAACTCTATCATTCTGAAAAGATGACTTATTTAATAGGCAAAACAAGTAAGGGAGACAGATTTCTGTTTTAGATTCTTTCCTTCATTGTAGAAGGTAGTAGCTAGTTCCAACTAGCAGGCTCCTCACTTGCATGAAACTTGCAGAAACTGAATTATTTATGCTCTCTGTCTTTTTTGCCAGATGGGATTCCAAATGGAACAACAAAAAGTGGTTGGGGGATACTGTGCAGCAGACATGATCTACAAGATTGATCTACATGGTCTCATATTAGCTCCAATACCCTTGGAGAAATAAACAAAACAAACAAAAAACATCCCTTCTGGTATGCAGTTGGTTTGCCACTGCCTGCTGCTTCCTTGTGTGGATGGCATCTGCTGTCCCAACTTTCTCTGCATTACCAAGGTTGAGGAGAGCTGTAGGGGCCACAGCCCTCTCTGGCCTTGGATGTCAGAAGTGAGCACTGAGGGAGGTGTGGGCTGTGCATGCAGCCAGGCAGGTTCTACCTGGAGACCTCATGCAGCCGTGAGCTTCCTGGCTCTGGCACCATTACAATTATATAAGAATGCTGTTGAAATAAAACCCTATAGGGTGCTATTACAGATGGGGCTTCATTTTCATGAAGTTTCTGGACTCGACACCGCTTTCCTTAATTTGACACCTTTTTTCCAAACAGAATATCCAAATGGTCCTTAAATTACACTGTGAGTGACGAGCTTTATAGTAACCATGCAGAGTAATGTGTTTAAATGAAAGCACAGTGTTGTTTCAGTCTGGGGTTTCAGATTTACCTTTCAAATGCTTTTAATCTCTATACTGCAAATTTGACAGATGCCTTTTATTGGTACAAGACTTTTCATCTACCTGACCTAAAGGACACAGCGTTTATTTGCATTTAGGCAGGAGTTTGCAGCACAGTGAATTAGCAGTAAGCCGATACTTTAGTTCTCATGTTTTCTTTGAGACTGCCTTTGTATTCTTTTGGATCATAACTTTGAGTGCCTTAAATTTCACACATGTAGAATGTTTCAATGCTGATTTGCAATGCAGACACGTGGGCTGCTGTGTACCTTATGGATATGCTAGGTACTATTAGTGTTTGTATCCTGTGCTATTTTTATTTTCTTCCACCTTTAATTCTGCTGCTAGTACAAGGTTAAATCTGCAAAGGCTATAATGAAAAAAAAAAGGGAAATATTAAAATCCAAGTGTCCTTGGCATGGTGAATGTGACTAGATATCCCCCAGTGCTGAGGTGTTCTAACTTTATCACCTTTGTACTCTGAAGTCTTAAGAGCCAGAGACAGCTTGCTGGATAATTGTGGAATATCTAGCACAACATCTTGGCAGGCTGGGTAGTTTCTAGTATGTTTCATTTTTAGTTTCGTTTAATCTTCCTAGTGCCAGTGTGTATTCCTCTCAGCCAGGTGTTGCTATTCTGTTTGCTTTGTGGTGGTGGAGGGATCAACTTTCACAATTGTGGTTACAGCTACAGCATCTCCCAATGATTACTTAGCTGCAGGAGGGAAACACAGAAATGTCTCAGCACGGCTCTAAATGTACCCTTGGGGATGCTGCACATCATCAGCAGGAATGGGCACTGCCCTGTCCACTGGATGAGGATTGATTTCTGAACACATCAAGGTGTGCTTCATGTGGGACCCTTCTTGGCACCAGATGCTTTCTCCTGGGTCAGTCTCCAGGTAGTGGAGAAGGCAAAGAACAGCAGCTGTAAAAACTCCCCTGCTTGGCCATTTCTCTCCCTTTCCACCTGGCCTCAGAGGATTTATTTTTTTGTTGATTAATCCATTTATTTTCAAAATGGACTGCCTACTTGTTCTGGCTGGTCTTGGATGATGATAAATTGAGGAGGCAGTCATTTTCAAAATAGCATTCTACTGGCGTCATTCCTTGCTCTAGGTGATACTTTTTTGCCTGGTGAATAGAGCGGTGTCTAAATAGGAGCAACAGCTGGTCTCTGTGTGCATCACTAGAGATGGGAAAGGCATATGGTACAGGAGATACCCTTTCCCAAGGAACTGAGATAAAATCTGCTAGACCTGACCTTGTTCACAGCATCCTAGTGCTTGCTAAAGTTTAAGCTATTCCTTGCTCTCTTTCCACCTCTGTGGAGAATGTTCTTTGGGTACATCCAAGAAAATAATCCAGGAAAAAATACTAAAATAAATTCTTCTCTTAAAGGCTTTTATTAAGTATTTCCCTAGTTTTGGATGAGCTAGTTTAATAGTAGGCAGGGTTGCTGTCAGCAACAGTGTTTGCTCACAGATCCCTGTTAAGATGCAAATAGTTACTGCAACTCTTGATGTTAGAGACACTATGAAAATGCTGGAACCTTCCATGCAAAGAATACTTTACTCACGATTAAAAAAAAAAGTAAATAAAACCCCCCTCTGTTTTGAGGTTTGACATTTTTCCTCCTGCAGCATGATTTTTCCCATCAGAGCCAGCTGTTGTCTGAGTTTTGGTGGAGAGACATTCAATATGTGCTTGTTAAGAAAACTCTTTGTCATTGTGAGGGCTCCTGGAAACCTCCTACCTTTCATTTGCCCTCGGTGGATGGAAAAAAGCAAATGCACATGAAAAATGGGATTTTAGTATTTGATGGCCAGGCCAGATTTTGAGCTATAGAAGAAGAAAATGTGATTTCTTTTCAGTCCTTTTGTGATGGGGGATCAATTTTATAACTAATGGGACATTTCTAGCCAGAGGAAGATTCCTGACTAAAACCAGCTTGGATTAAATTGTATTTCATTGTGAGTCCAAATGAAATGTTTTATTTTTGCCTTTTAGGGAGTTGGTGGTTTTTTTTAATTTGTTTGTTTCATTTTGTTGGGGGTTTTTTGTTTGTTTTGTGGTTTGTTTTTTTTTTGTTGTTTTGTTTTTAACAATGTTTCAGCATAATTTTCATCTGAATTATTTCAAGATAAGCTTCGAGAAGGTACACAATGGCTTCAGGACTGCTTTTGGGTGACTAGAGTATTTAAATGAAAAAAGAATGAATTACTGTGTTTTAGGCAGAAAAATCATCTCCTGCATCACTGAATTTGGCATAATTGAGTTGTATCTTGAGATATTTCGTGGCATGCCTTGTGATATGTAGTGTTTTTCTTAAAAGATCCAGTATGTAGAAATAAATTATTACCTTTATCTGTCAGCTTGTGTTCAAAAATAAAAAAATCTGTATTGCCCTCAAATTCAGTGCAGGGGGCCTTTTGATGATGTGATTTGAAGTTATTGCCTAAGACAAATAAGAATTTGGCATTGATGACTACAAATGCGTGTGTTCTGTGAAGTTCTCTCTCACAGTTGTTTTTGGTTTCCTGTTTGCTTCTTGTGAGATTCACGCTACTTAAGTGAATAACAATGAGGGTTACGTGGGAAGGGTTATGGTCCCTGGAGAGAGACTTCCTTGGAGGCACTGCCTGCATCTTTTTTAACCGGAGTTATATTGAGTAATGATTTAGGCTATAAAGGACCAGTGAGGTTGATGGTGAATGCTGTTAAGTAGGAAAATCTTCCTTACAGAGCTGGTAGGACTGGGCTGCTGTGTGCAGAAATCCTAAGCCTTCAGTCACTTTTCATGCTCCTTGCCTTTTCCCTCATTGCTGCCTTCTTACTTTTCTTCAGCGAGCCCCTTCCCCTCTCTCTGGCTGCTCTTCGCTCTTGCTGCTCCTTGAAGGGCTGCTGGCAGAAATGTGAGCAGGGTCAAGGGGCTGAAACAACCAGGAAAACTGATGAGCTTTGAGAGAGATTACAGGATTGTAAAAGAAATTAAAATGAAGTGAAATTGCCCGTCTTAGGAGGGTGAGGCAAATGCTTTCAAATTTAGGCCTGTGCTGTTGTGGGCAGCACTCGAGGAATACAGTCGGTTGAAATCACATCATGGCATAGGTTAGTAAATGAACACTTCCACCTACTAGAGTTTGATGCCATTTGTTGTCTGTGTACTGCAGGTTTTGGGGAGCTAGAGCAAAGGCAAGAAGAACTTATGAATGTAGTGATTGCAGGGCAGCTCTTTTATCAGCTCTAGTTACAGACCAAAAGACAATAAATGGATTATAACTGGGCAGTAGTTAGAATCAAATATACCTGAGGAGCAGAAGGGAATGGGGTTCTTTTTGCTTACTAGGCAGATGATTTTTCAGTTTTGACTGCTTAGGCTGGTATGTGCAGGAGGACAGGTTTTACGAGCACAAGAACAGTTTGTATCTTACAAAGAGGCAGCAAGCATGCAGAGACCCCTCATCTTCGTGGGTTCCGCATTTTTTGAGGTGATTTGCCCTTCACTTCTTAATGTCCTTCTGGATCAAGACAAACTTGGCCAGAGTGACTTAGCCAGAAGAATGGATGGGGACAGCAGGAGAAGGCCCTGAAGGCTTTCATGGTCTGCAGTGTATGATCAATATTCTCCACTGTCCCTGGGCACCAAAGGCACACAAATGCATTCTTCCACATGGTACATTGGATGTACCTTTGGGTGACTCAGGCTGTTGTGTCAAGTGACAGCCCCTGGCATGTAAGCAGCACATTTAAGCTGTAGACTTAAGAGACACAAAAAATTCAAATCTGAGTAATAATATCTTTTTTCTTTTAATGTATTATTTCCCCAAAATTCTGTGGTACAAGTGGCTTCACAGTACATTTTTTTCAGCATGTATCTGAATTGTGTTGGTGTTACTGACTACTTCTGTCTTGAAATATCACTATTTAATGTAGCTCACAAACAGCAGGACAGTAGGATGCAATCAGAAGACTCATGGAAAAATGCAGGTTTTTAATGCTACCCAGCTTGTAGGGAAAGAAGGTATGGAAGCACCTTGTACATCAGCACCAAAGGAAAGATGTTAGAAAGTTAAAGGAGTGCAGCCTGTGTGTATTTGTCAACATAGATGTCTCTAAAAGTCTATTATTAATTAGAAAAGTGTTCTACTACAAATTATGAAAATTAGCAGGAGACTGATTTCAGTTACTCTTGTTTGCTCTCATTACCACTTTAACATAATGTGCACTCCAGTCAGATAAAGAATGGAACCTTTTTGGTGGTGCCTTTTGAGAGAGCCTCAAAAAGGGCCTTGATTTATACTCTACTTTTTAGCCTAATTAAAACTGATGATTAAAACATGCAAGTCCCTTAAGATGATTGTGCTAAACTGATTTTTTCTTTTAATAAGCTGAATAATGTTTAATGTTCAGGGTAAAACTGTCTGAAAACAGAATTACAGCATCTCATTATGTTTTGTATTTAAACTTAAGTAATTAACATCAACACCACCACTGATTGTGGCTATTATTGTGGGAGGTCATACACAGTAAAATCACATATGAATGACTGTTCAGAAACACACATGGCTTGCATCTCCCACTACCAACTAACTGGGTGGCAGCCCTTGTCTCACTGTCTCTGTGTTTTCCCAGGGACTCATCAAACCTGATTTTGTGCCTGCATTTTGGGGAGGTGCAGCTGCTCTGTGTGTGTAGAAAGGCCCAACTGAGCTTTATCTCTGTTGGGTCAGCTAGCGATGGGAACAAAGAACTGTGACAGCAGGCATCTGATATGACATCTTGTGGTTTTGGTGACTGGACATCGTGCCCTTCTAGGGTAATTGCCAGACTGAAGCTGCCCTTACATGCTGATTTGGGTCTTGATGTGTTCTTGGTGAGAATTTTTTTCCACCTCTCATTTTGGAAATCTGAAATTTGCTGCTGCTGTTTGAAAATGCAGCCTTGCTTATGTCTGTCTGCATTTATTGCTTTTGCTGCTCCCACTTTAGGTACAGAGGGGTTGACCCTGCATGAGCAGGGCTCACCCCCTCTTCTGCACACCCCAAAGGGCTTTGCTATGTAACCAGACTACTCAGAAGAGCAAAGGCCAGGCAGGAGAAGCAGAAATCTTGGGATGAAGGGATCTGACTGCGTGTTGATCTTTCAGTTCCTTGATGGCATTTTTTTCCAGCACTTCTTGGGCATGCATAGGGAGCTTACCACGTGTGTGGCACCCATGGAGATAGGTGCTTAGGGTGGCAGGAAGCAGGCAGGCCATCATACTCACTTTTGTCCTTGTTGGTATCAAGGCACACTGCAGAAATCTGCAGAAATGAACCCTTGGTGATGTGTTCCCGACCTGTGGCTTCTGTACAGGGTGAAAATGCATTTTAATATGCTGCACCAGCACTCATGCTTTTTTATGCACTGCTGTAGTGTTATGTGAGATGAAGGGCCCTGTTTGGCTGTTACACTTACAGTGCATGGTTTGGTCTGATTTGATTTCACTTACTGATTTAGACAAGACAGATCACCTAACTTACGGATACAAGAAACCTTGTACACCTCAGTCCTTTGAGGTGCTATAAAGCATCCTTTGCCAGAAGCAGAGTAGTCTCATTGCTAGATTGCTTTTATGGGAGCTCTGGGCAGCTCGAGTCTCACGGTCCTCCTCAAACTTTGAGGATTACAGCCATTATTCCAAATTTTCGAGGTTTTGCTCTGGGTCACATTATGTCCATGTGATGAGGGAAGTGGGTATTGTTTGTGCTTGGGGAAGCAGAGACAAATATTAGCTCTATTGCCATTTTATAAAAGCTGTTGCAAACCATCACTTGCAGGAAACATGAGCACACAGAGACACAATGTCAAAATGTGTGGTGGACTGTAGGAGAGCCTGGTGTCCACAGCACCTCCAGTGATGTGACAGGGTCTGTATTTAACCTGATGAACAAGAACAGTGCTTTACCCTTGTCAAATTACGTTGAGAATTCACTAGGGGAATGAAACCTTAACCTTTCTTGCTGCATTGCATGGGGGTGTGTGAAGGATTTTAAATAATGAGTCCTGCTGAAAATAGTTCCCTTGTACAAACAGAATTTAAATGCTCTGAGTGCATGGCTGGTCTAGTCTTGAGGCTGCTTTAGCTTGTCTGTCTGCTCTTCTGAGAACTGTCTTCAGCTTCTTTTTTCCTTTACTTGTAGAATTTGCTTACTTGTTCATTCTTGGGCAGGAGTGATCACATCATCCCTATTTTGAGGATGGCAAAATTCTGTGTACTTCAGGATCTTGTGTTGCCTTCACTATGGTAGTGTCCAAACACTTGGCTATATTTCAGGGACTGGTATGGGAGTCAGATGCTCACTCTGGTCAGGAAATGAACTGTGATGACGGTAAGGACCCTGTACTCCTGTTTGATTGTACTAGTACTTTCTGTAGCTCTAATATGGATGGTGTGGCCAGGCTGTACTTAGGAAGGTAACCCTCCAAAACAGGCTGGCTGTCCCCAGTTAACTTACAGGATCTGGTCCTTGGTTTGTCCTGAGCCCTTTGCCCTTACCTAGATGTTGGCAGGAAGTTGTTGCTGAAACCCACGAGAAGATATCAGTTTGTAGGTAGATGATCAGGTGCCAGTCTTTGTGGCACTGTCCTGGCCTTGTTCCATTTACTAGAATATCTGTAATTTCAGGGCTGGAGAAACCTGTGTTTCACTCCAACCCCATGCATGACCAGTGGTATCCGGAGCAGCCCTGCTTTGCTGTGCTCTGCCTGGGTGAGCTGTGCCCTGCAGCTGCTGATTGACAGCTGTTCTGAGACCTCGGTGTGACAATTGACACTACATCGAGTGGCGCTGAACCCAAATCCCCACAGGAGATCAGGAAAGATGATCTGGAGAGCAACTGGTCGCCTGGGTCGTGTCTCTTGGGCTCAGCTGGCAGCCCTCCAACCAAGGGACTCTCTCTGATGAGGGGGCGACCTGTCACCCTTTGGGTTTGCCAGCAAAACCCTCTCTCTCTCCCTAGAGCACAGCTCCTGCTGTCTTCTGTGTTGGCACACCTGCTAATGGGCTCTTAAAAGGTCTTGGGTCGTTTGAATTGCTGGTGCTGTTCTGTGAGGAGGACAGAGTAGGTGATACCACAAAACAAATGAAAGCACTAATGTGAGAGTGTTTTTTTTTTTTTAAGAGATGTAACCTGAATGTTTTCACACTTCACTTCCTTGAAAAATAGAAGGTTTTAGCCTTCTGTGCTTAATAGCTTGCAATGAAATGTAGACATGAGTATCAAATGAAACAGAATTTCGAAATTTGCTTATTTGAATTATTGTCCTTGAAACAAATTGTTTTCACTCTGGTTTATATTTATAAGGAAAACGTAATCCCTTGTACATTTATCTGAAAGCGTAATAGCTTTTTGTTTCTGCTACTCAAATCTTCCTTCAGGGGGAAAATAGGTGTTTATTCTGCCTAGGTTTTTGCAGTTGCTTACAGTTTAGTACTCCTTTGTACAGCAAGTGTTGGATTAGCTCAAAGTGCTCGGCTTCATTGTTTGGCACTTTGGGACATGGAGGCACTCTGAATAGGTGTAAATAGCAGTTCAAATGTGCATGGTGAATGTTGGGAAGCCTGGATTTCTGGGAGGCAGCTTCAGAAACTTGAAGTTTATTTTAGCTTTGCGGTGCATCCACGTTGGCTGCTCTTCTCTTGACTGCCTCAAGGAATGAAGGGAGATAATGGAAGGAGAGTTAAAGTGCATCTCTTTGGTACTCTCTGGCTTAGCTTCCTTGATGTGCTATGTGGATCTTTTTGCTTTAAAACCTGGGTCAGATCCATGGAGGCAGCTCACCAGTAGATTGGCTCTGACCTCATCCCACAGGACTAGGGATCGTGGAGGTTTGATGCTCTCCAAGAGTTGGAGAGATGTGAGTTGTTGGGAGGTCTTGGGCAGTGCAGGAAGACCTGGGAGACACAGAAGTTCAATTCTGAAGGTGCAGAGAATACCTCTTATTCTCCTAAAAACTTGCTGTGTACAATTAGTGCAGCATTCATAACTAAAGAAGCAATTATTGGATGAGAGATTTATTTCTTTTCCTGTTTTGAAGAAAGCTAATGATTTAATTTTCTTTTCACTGTTCCTATACATGGCAGATAAATAATTTAGTTGTTTTGCTTCCTTATTGGAGGAAGTATCTGCTTTAGAAAAAATTAGATCTTTTACATTTAATTTTCCTAGTAAAAGGAATAGGAAAGGAATTTCACTGAGTCAGTGAAAAATAGCTCTATTACAATAGCTACTAAAGGTGAATCTTAAAATTTATTTTTTAATGGAGTCATGAAAAGCATTGGCAATATTAACAGTGTGCTTAGGTCTCTTTCCCTCTTTTTTTAATTAAAAATAAATCTTCCACTTCCATTTATGTTAATGCACTTAGTAAATAATTTGGTAAAGAAAGAGCTGCAGGAACAAGGCTTGGAGTTAACAACCAGAAGGGGGATGCAGTGGACTTGGGCTGTATTGTTTCCAACAGACTTTTGTAAATGTTAGAAGCTCACGGTCCTTTAAACAGCTCTCCCCACTCAAGGTCACTGCAAACCCTCTGTGCCAGGAGTTAAATGTGCCGTGGATGCACTGAGATTGTCTTGACATTTTGAGCGAGACACATGAGGATGCTCTCCACGTTCACAACAGTTGCTTCTTCTCATCAGTCTCTTCACTGGCTTTCTCTTTCTTCCTGCATTTTGGTAGAGATTCTTATTTCCTCCTGCTTTATATGTCACAGAAACATTTCTTACTTCTTCGTTACCTACTCCCCTCCTCTTTCCAGCTGCCTTTTGTGGAAAAAAACCCTGGATAGCTTCTTTTTTTCTCTACCTTTTCTGTCAGTTTCTTCCCTTGTCTCCAGGGTGACCCCTTGCCCTCGAAAGCTTGAACTGTGGCTCCTTGTCTCAAGATATGTCAGGAATTAAGTTCTCTGAGACATTCATCTGTGTCACCTTTATTTGCTTGGAAAGGTGCTGTGGATGTTTATGGCAATGCAGCTGCAGTGATAGTAGTGTGAAAAGAAGAGCTCTGCCTTTGCTGAAACTTTGTCTTTTTTATAGTTTCGATGAAACAGCCTGGATTGGGGGGGAGTACTGAAGGTCATTAAAAAAATTCATGAAGTGGTGTTCCTTGCATCCATGCCTAACAAGATTTGATCCTATTGGCATTATATCATTGGCAGGATGCTGGAATGCCATACTAATGTCAAAAGCATTGAGATAAATGACAGCTCCATTAATTGGGTAGGCATTTGGGCTCAACTTGGGAACGTAACATATTTTATAGGTGTGCTTGGGGCAACAGAAGGGCTAGCATGTTGGAAAGTTACTGGGCTCGGATATTTACTGCTGGGTATGTTAATGTGAGTGCCAGCACTGCTCTGTCTGTGGAGCTTGCACTGCTGGAGAGGGCGTTTAGGGATGCTGGGCACATTGCCTGGAAGGAGGTAGACTCTCTGCATATATCAGGTTTTTTCAGCTGCAGTCCCTTAGCACAAGGGGAGCTGTACACAGGCAGCACACGCTGCCTACTGATCAGGCACCCAGCTCCTGCCCGGGCGGGCGCTTTTGGGGAGGTTTAAGGGAACCTACAGCTAGATCCAGAAAAGTAATTAGGCACTTCAGCTGACAATTGAAATCTGTGGAAGATAGGAAGTAAGATGTTAGAACTGTGGTGGTTTTATGGATATCTATGTTTGTTGCTTAACAAAGCATAAACTTAAAAAAATACTGTCTCTAAACTGTGCGTGGGTTTGGGTTTTCCTGTGATGGCAGTGTTGTAGCAGAGGTACATGCAGCTGTTTTCTTCAAGCTCAGTAGTCAATCAGTGACAGAGGTGGTGGGCTCTGCCTCCAGAGGCAGCAAGGAAGAAAATGCATCCTTTGCATCCATTGCCCAGCTTTAAGCAGACTGCAGAATTTGGTTGCTCATGAGTCTGTGGAACAGAAATGCTCTTTTTGATGGTTTACCTGCTGTAACATCACCTTCCTAGTGACAAAAATATTGCTATAATTATACTGCAAAAATTCCTGTTAGAAGAAAGGTGGTTATTCTTCATCTTCTGTATTGGAGAAAACATGGCTTAGTAAATTTTTGTACATGGATAACTACTTATACTTGTGCAGCTCAAATAAATGCCATCAAAATGCACAGCAACAACAACTGTGTTTTATTTGCCCAAAGAACTTCTATTACTTATAATAATGTGCAAAAAAGAGATGCATCCTGGGCTGATTTTCATATTCTGGGCTCATTTTTTGGGGGGAATGGCAGTGAGACAGTGATTTTTGTTTTCATTTTGTGAAAGAATCCTGGAAACCTGCAGTCTTTGTGTATATATGCCATGCACATTTAATAAGGAAATTACAGAGACAATAAAATTGGAGCCCTGACATGCCTTTTCTTTCTCTTTACTGCTTTTTAAACAAATAAACCCAAGCTGCTTGTCAGAGTTGAATCACACTTGCAGGCTTCTGCTGCAGCCATTGCATGAAATTGGTTAAATATTGAAATTGCATCTGGCTCTGGAGACATGCAGGTTTTGGAGATAATGACATTAAGGGGACCTTTATGGCTTATCTACCTTTCCATAAGTGGCAGCCAGGAGGATATACTCATTTGAACTAACATTTGTGCTTCAGGTGATTTTACATGCTAAGTAGGTCTTGTACAAAGTTTGAAATCTGTTTGCTTTTTTATTTCCTGGTGTTGATTAGTTAACAGGTTGCTGTTAATAAAAACAGGAGTTTTCAGTTTTTCTGCCCTACGTTCAGCTGACAGTCTGGACTTTGCCCCAGGCCAAGTGCAAAAGAGTGAGGGAATGGCAAAAGTATGAGGCAAAGCTGGCAGTGGTGGGTGATCTCATTTCTGAGATGAGATTGAAACTTTCTCCCTGCGGAAGGTGGGAGACTGCAGGGGAGTCAGCTCAAGCTGGATGCTTCAGCACAGCTGGCGTTGGAGATTCACAGTAGTCTCAGAGCTGGAGGGGATGTGGCTGAGCCAAAAGGGAGGCAACCTGCAGGAATATCAAGCCATGCATTTATTGAAAACATCTTTAACGTGATGCTCATCGCATGAATAGCACTGACTGTATCTTCAAAGCTATCTTAAAGGCAATAATGGCGCTGGGGAGAGTTCTTTAGCAGTAACAATAATAACCCAGGTCTCAGATTTTCAAGGCACAATTGGGTGCTCAGCACTGTGACCTGCTGGAGCTGCCCACTGCTGTCACTCACTCTCAGGGGCCAGCTCCCATGTCACAGCCCACTGTGACCCCAAAGGTCACCTGCAGAAAATGATATTCAGGTACCCCCCATCTGCTCTGCTTTTGCCACATCTCACCTTCTTATGTTAAAAAAGGCAGTAAATTGCTACTATGGCTGTCATAAATCTAGCTCTTGCCAGGCTTTAAAGGCTGTGATGATCACCATGGTTCTGACAACTTGTGCTCCCCAAATTGGCAGCCTTTTGAATGGTGGTTTTTATGGTGTACCCTGTCTCACAATTCTCCAACTAGGTGAGGTCCCAAAATAATATGAAACTATTTGACACGGAAAAAAACCCCATTCAAGTAAGAGAATAAAGTTCTGCAAGACCTCCTGGGAATGCTGTCTTTTCTCCATATGGTTCTGATGGAGAACAACCAGGTAGACACTTGCATTTCAGATTTTCACTGTTGAGTCAGTGTCTGACAGGAGCTGGAAAGGAAGTTGTTTTTTTCAGATGTCTTGAATGTTAGAAGCATGGGGTAAAAATGGCAGTGGTAATTTTAGCTCAGAGGAAAGAGGTTTTCATGGTTTTGTAGCTCTCACCTGAGACCAGATTTCTGTTTTGTTGCAGTTGTTGTCAGAGGTTACACTCACTAGAAAACAGAAATTGGGTTCTGTCTTCCTTTGCCTCAGCCAAGTTCTAAAATGTATGATTTGTGGCAAGATTTTGCCATAGGCAATGGGATTTTTTTTTTCTTGATGTTCTCTATGAAATTGAAATTTATGACAAACATGACTGTTTTTCCTACACCATCTCCTATTTCTCATCTTTAACATTCATTAGAGATGGTTTGTTCCATAAAATCCTAATCTTCAAGGAACTCAGTAGAGTGTGGCTGTGTGCACCACTGTGACAGTGCAGATTCCCTATCTGCTAAGAAAAGCCAGAGGCTTTTTTGATCAGGCCAAAATAATTTTGAGGGGAAAACAGAGGAAAAATTTCCCATCCTGACTAGAATGTTAGTGTCTCCAATATAATCAGTGTATAATTTGGGAGTGGGGAAAAGGGCATGAGAACTCCTCAGTGAAAATACTCCATTTCCAGTATTTGGAAGCACTGTATTTTAATTTGAATTTTTTTTTCAAGGTTGATAGAAAAATAAGCACTTGAAAATGAAAAAGCATTCAGAATGAGTTTAATCTCCTCATTTAAAAGATGTTTAAATCGGGCATTTTGACAATTTGAAGTTTTTGTTTTGCACGCATTTTTCTTTTTCCAAAAAGACTTATCAGAATTTCCCTTCTTCTCATGAACAGATTTAGTTTTGACACATCACTCTTTTCTGATGAAAGAGCAAGTTTTTTCAGAACATTCTCAGCTTCTGGGGGCTGTACATACTGAACAACACCAACCTGACAAGCATAATTTCTTAATCCACGTGTGTATCAAGTAAAGCATAAAAACAGGTGCGTGTTAGGCTAGAATAAAATTGTAGACTCTGTGGGGGTTTTATAGTTTTTTGGTATTACCAAGTAAAAGTGTGACTTAAACCACAGAGCTTTGGGTTTATACTAAATGTAAAAACAGGTAGTTTTTTGCGCTCTTTTTGGAGTGAGAAAAATTATGAAATCTGGTTAAACAGTAGTACAATTTTTTTTTTGTTAGTATACTGTGTTGTCTGTAAGGAAGATACATGCTGTATTGCATAATTAACAAATTATAGTCTGGAGAAAGCATTTGTGCACATGGCAGACCTTGGAGGATGCATGTTCATGCTTCTTTTGGAAAAGCTGGGGTTTTTTCCCTGCCTTTTTCTCCCCTGCATCCAGAAAGAGGTATAACCCATCACAAAGGAGACACCACTTGTTAGGTGGGTCTGGAGCTCTTACAGGTGAGGGTAGCAGGAATACAGCCAGCTGCAGTAACCCGTAGGTCTCTGGTTTGCTGCTGGAACCAAGGCTTGGCCTCAGCCATGCTCTCTCATTTGCAGGTGAAACTGTAATGGAAGGCTGATTTCCTCCAGCCCTTGGTCACTGACTACCTCCCCTGGGTGGACACTTCAAAGCCAGGCAGCAGTGGCTATCCGGAAAAAAGTGATATTCCTGCAGCTGCTGGTGCTTCCAGCTCATGCTGGGCTCTCCAGCTGTTCCAGGTGGTCTCTGACGGCCACCTGTGACTTCTTGTCAGCCTTGGGGCTACCCCTGAGTGCCACCGGGCCTGGGGAGCAGCACACACACACAGATGTTCACTTCTCACTTCAGCAGAAATGTGACAGGCTTTTATCATCATTCCCATATCTTTTAAATCTCACTGTAAAATGGCAAGCATACCATAACAGAAGGAAGAAACCTCTGTTTTTTTGGAACACTCATTGCTACCCTCCACCTGGGCACACAATAACCCTGTCCTGTAAATTTGCAGAGTTTTGTTCCACAAGGTCCTGTGCACCCTCCAAATCTTGTTGGTCTCAGCAGTGGATCAGCAGTTCACTGGCCTGGAACATCTGTGGGATAGCTGCTAAAGCCTCAGCTGGCTTCTTCTTGGATAGAATTTTACCCCTGAATCACTCTGTCCTCACCCTCACACAGCTTCCAAGTGCTTGTCTTGCAGACAAGCAGTGAGGTGGGTGTCAATCATCTGAATTTCATTGCCTGGATGGAGACAGGGGCAGATAAGGTCTGATAATTTGGGATGCCTGGACTAGGAAATGCTGTCCTGGACCAGGCTGGAAGGTAGCTGTTCTCTTGCTCTTTTTTTTTAATCTTTTGTATGTTTAAAATATCTGTATTTCCACTCCCTGCACTACATTTCAGGGATAATATTTGTTATTTTTTAGAAGGCACATATTTTTCAGTGCCCTAAAATGCAATTATACAGACACTTCAAGCAGCCTGAAACCTGAAATTCCCATTTTCCTTATGATAGGATATAGGAAGAAAGAGTAACAAAGTAACCAGTTATTTAGGCCTAGATATTATTTTCAGCTGGATGCTGATGTAAATCTCTTGATTTTGATTTCAGCAAATTCTGCTCAGCAGAGTGGCTCTTCTGAGGCTTCTTTGGCTTACTTGTTTATTGTAAGTGAAAATAATTGTTTCAGTGATGTTCTTCCTCTGATGGTTCTGAATTGACTTTGTTGTTTGAGGACTTTTTTAGCTACTTGTTGAAAAGGATTGTTATTGTGACTGTCTAGACTGCCCTGTATTTCACCACAGGTCTTCATTTTCAACATGTATATATATTTTTATAAAGATTCGAAACACCTATCAAATGGCATTACACATCTGTGCCACTTTGTAAGCTTCTTTCCCCTCTTTTAGTAGACAAATCCTGAATGGCAGTGTAAAGTAATATCTTGTTAGTTTTATGCAACCTACAGATTTGATTAAAATGTGGTAGAAAAGTGCCTGTGGTATGTATGAGGAAGCGAGGGCAAACCTTTTCTGAATCATTGTGTAGATCTCACATGAGGATTGCTGAGAGAAGCTGTAAAAGCTAAGTGATGTGTATTAATAGAATCGTGCTAAAGATCACGGGAAAGTGTTTTATTATATTCCAGAAATATTGTATCTTTTTTTTTTTTAATGGTAATTTGAAATGGCAAGAAGAAAATGAAGTCTGGAAATTAATTTGACTGTTACAGCGTAACTTTGCTGAGAGCTTACGGTAGGGCCTGTAGCACAATTAATTCTTCTTATGCACTGACAGAGCTGCTTGACAGCTGCACCATCTGGCTGGGTGTGGGATAGACTGGATTTGATCAATATTTATTTTATAATTAACCTCTTCAATGCTGGTGCACATACAGGAAGGAAGGGGTTTAGAGGTTGTTGGTTGCTGCAGGGTTGGAAGCAGGCTGTGGACTGGAAAAGAGATTTTGGTGACTGGGAAGGCAGAGCAAGATCCCACTTTGATGGAGATTGGCTCATCTTCTGTTGTGATGGTATATCCTGGGACTTGAATAGAGATACTGGGTTAACTGGGCATTGCTCATTGCCATATGCACCCACTTGTGGGAGCTGGAGGATGGTAGCTTAGCAAAGTGTAATATACTGAGTATACTGGAAACCTGAGGTGTCTAGACTGGGCTGAGTTGAAACTGCAGCTTCTTCTGTGCTGATAGGGTTTCTTTCTTTGCCCAGTTGTTATTATTCTTACCAAACAGTTAGAAAGTTAATCATTAGGGAAGTATTTTCCTTGACTTGAAAGGCAGTTACTTGGTTGGATGCAGAAATACAGTCTTGTATGTAACAATATTATACAAATCATGTTCCTGGTTTAACAAGACTAGCTATGCTACAGCAGAGTCTAAGGCTATCATAGAGCTGAGGTGTTCAGCCTGCCCCTGTTCCCACTGGTTTTGGGTGGATGACAAGCCAGGCTGTGCTCCTGTGATTGCACTTGGCTTTGGCATGTTGGTATTGAAGAGCTGTTTGTTCTGGTTGAATCATTAGGTAATAGTGACAGAGGCAAGTAATGTGTGTAGGGTTCCTGTTGAATGTTTCCCTTAGTGATTTTCAGCTTTAGTTGGAGGATTGGCATGTGAGATGTGTTCTCCTCTGCTGTCATTACTACCTCCCTTCAGGGCTATCATTGAACTCAACAGGAGTTTTAACACAGAGTTCAGGGAAAGTGTGTAGGCCAGTGGAATCTTTGCAAATCTGTTTTTTAGGAACTATCTTTTTACACTGCTATAATGATATCTTAATAGAGTCATAGGCTGCAGGGGAGAAGACAACAGCACATGTACTTTACCATTTTTTTTTCTGCACACTAGATGGGTAAAAGTCAGTTTAGGTTAATTGGCTCTAATTTCCCCTTCTTTCTTACAATCACTCATTTTTGTTCAGGAGATGATAGGAGACACGTTACTCTTTCTTCTGTTCCAAGCAGGGAGAACATCCCTAGGGAAATTATTACTGGGTCAGGCTGAAGACTTGCTGCCCCAGTGCCTTGTCTCCAGCAGTAATTAGCAACAGATGGGGTGAAGGGAAAAGTGGTATGAGAACAATGGCACGTCTGCAATCTTCTGATGTAAAGTCTTTCTAATCTGGAGATAACATCTGGACTGTCAGGTTGAAGCTACTGATGGACCTTGTGGTATGGGAATTTTAGTAATTCTTTTTGAATGCCTCTGTCTTCTACACCATCCTGCTACGGTGAATCTCCAAAGACACTTCAAGTTGTGTGCAAAAATACAACACTATGCTTGGTTTGGAACCTTGTCTCTGAAACTGTTTTATTGACTTCACTCATTTGTGGTATTAGGAGGAGTACTGAACAATTATTTCCTATTACCTTCCTACCTTCCTCGAACTATTACCAATGCTAGGCATATCAGACCTCTCTCTCTCTCTCTGATGTGTCTTTTCCAAGCTGAAGTTGCTGCTTAATAACTTGGCTTTGTGCCTGTGGGCTGCTTTACCTGCATGCCTTGCAGGATGCTGCCTCTGTGCACTCTCACCAGTCCTGAGGGCTGTCACAGAGGCAAGGAGAGAGGCAGAATGGTCACTTTCCTTCCCCCAACATTTCCAGCTCTCTCAGCTGGTGAAAACAGCTAAGCTGGGGTTCCTGCTTTTGCACTGGCTTGCCTTATGACCACTGATGAGATGCTTGGGCTCATTTCCGTGTGTCAAGAAGCTCCCTGAGATGGCAGATGAGTGGGAACAAGATGCTTGCACGCTGCTGGAGCAGCAGTGAAGCAACCAGAGGTGCTGACAGCATGGCCAAACTGAGGCTTGTAGGGAAGATGCAGCAGCAGAGTGAACATTGGGTTTTGGCTGAAGTCCCATGTCAGTCCTTGAACCAAAGGTCATGCTGGTTCTTCTGACTACTCCTTGTGGACCTGGCTCATAATCCCTTCAGACCATGGTTTTATGGAGTGAGGACACGAGCACTGATCTCTCTTTCATTGCCTGGCAAGCAGAACAACCTGAGATGTGCCCTAACACTGTGGGAACTGAGCCTGCATAAGTGTATAAAATAGCCTTGGCTGGGCTCTGCATTTATCTTCAGGCTCTAGTTAAGATCCTTACAGAGCCCTACCAGCATATATGATGGGAATAAGTCGAGATAACAAGGTCAATATCCAGAGAAATTGAAAACGCCAAACAACAACCGGCATTTGTTTTGAGGAAACTAAAACATGGCATAATGTGGAAAAACTGGAGCAATCGGTGTAGTTACAAATATCTATTTTCTAATCTCTTTTAGACCTTGCTTCTCTCCATCCTGTTAGCGTGTTGGTGATAAATGACTGCAGGATCATTGAACAGCCCTGAGTACTTCTATGAATGGAGCTGATGTAATTTGCCTCTGTATTTTCTGAGTTTTTTCTTTTTTTCTTTGTTTTGTTGTTGTTTGTTTGGGGTTTTTGTTTTGTTTAGTGTTTTTTTCCTTTTCTTTATTATTTCATCTCTTTCCTTGCCTTGTCTGCTTCCCTCTGTCTTTCCTGCCGGTCTCTTTGGTTTGAGAGCCACCTGGGCCTCTCAGAGAAATTGTTGAAAGCCTGTACTGATTACTTAAGGAATTCTCAACAACTTAAGAGGCAGGGAAAAAATCTTAGGATCCTTTCTGACTGGTTGTTGTAACTGCTTTGCTTTGTGAGTTTGCAGTGCATACCCATGAGTATAACTCCGCTCCAGCATCCTGTGTTGCTGGGGTGCCATTCACAGGGGCTGCCAGCACTGCAAAGTCCCTGTGCCATGATGGGGAGAATGTGCTGCAGAGCTGGAGTGTTTGAGGGTCTGGTCTCTTCATCAGTGGCTTTCCAGGTAAAGATTTGGGGGAAATGGATTTATTAACACAAAAATAACATTTGTTGTCTCTTCCATGCCGTTCTCGACGCTTTGTGTTTCTTGTACCCCTTTTCCTCTTTGTTTCTCAAGAAATCTCCATAGCAACCTCCCTGCTAGGAGGAGGAAAGAAGTCAGGCTAAGAGAAGCAAGAGAGAGACAGCCTGTGAAAATGCCCTGGGTTTGTGCTGGAGTTGTAGCTTTACCTTTACTAATTCTGTTCCTGACGTAACTGTTCGGTTTGGGCTGTTACCGAGAAAAAGAAGCATAAGGTGTGGTGATGCCACACAAGGAGATCCACAAGGGGCAGGAATTACAGTCATGCTGGTTTGAAGAGATCTCTGGAATCTCTAGTCCAACTTTCTCCTCAAAGCCGGACTGTTGTACATCAAGCGAGTGTGTGATAAAAAGGAGAAGAAAAAGAACACTGCTCTCACCATCAAACTAAATTAAAGAGCTGTATGCAGGATCTCAAAAGCAGAAAAAGAGCTTTCGTTTTGAGCAAAATTCCCTAGCAGGAGCAGGGTGATAGAGACAGGAAGATGTGAGTTTGTGCACAGACCGACCTGGGGGATAAAGATAAGAAAACAATTGTAAAATTTACTTCCCAGCTTTTGGGAGAACAGTGGACCCAGAGGTAGAACTGAGAAGCTATTGCTGGAAACAGTGCCCAAGGCTGCCTAGGGTTTGGGAGTGTCCTTGCCCAGGGCCAAAGTGTGGGAGAAGGCCATGTTGACTCCTTTAGAGAGGTGACAATTCTGACTCCAGCCCCTAATTTCTGGGGACATTAGAGACTCCCTAGCACTGAATCCACATGATGCATGCAGGTTAGCAGGAGGGCAGGGTAGAGAGAAAGCTGTCTGAAACACCCAGTGAAGAGCTGAAAACCTCAGGCAGAAGCAGACCGGGGCTGCAGGAACCTGGAGGTAGGGACCTACTTTCCCTATTTGTGCAGGGCTAGAGAAAGTTCCCAAACATTTCACTGCCGTATTTTACAGCTATGCTGTGAGTCAACAGCCTGTTCAGTTTGCTCTGGATTGCCAGGCCAGCTGCTGTATAATCCCAGCCCTGCCGATAAGTGGAAAATACAAGCCTAGGAAATATGACCAAGCCTTGGTGAGATACAGTGCAATCATTCTGTGCCTTGCAGGCAAATGCAAGCGTGTTGTGATACCAAGCCCATGCAAGTGGAGAGGTTTTTGCCTGGAGGTTCGTGCAGCTGACACACAGCAGTACCACTTGTGGCGGGGCGTGGGTATAATCCTAGGACAGCCCTGGAGCAGGGGGGCAGAGCAGATATCTGGGCCCTGTCCAGTATTTGAACGTAATGTGAGAATGCAACTGAAGAGTATGAGTGTCTACAGGGCAACGTAAGGATAAAAATAAAAAGAAGCCTCTTGTCTCAGCCTTGCCTCCTGCTCCCTCCATCCATGCAAAGCCTGTGTGGCTTCTGAAGGATGAAGTACTGCTGGTGCTGGTGGAGAAATCATCACATCCCTTGAAACTTTGAAACTGCACCATCCTTGGTGTGTGGCTGACAGCATCAAGAGAGCCTTTTAGCAAAATGAGGAGTTGGTCCAGTCCAAGGCCATGATGGAGGATGAAGAACAGGAGCTGTTATCATTGCCAAGGAGAAAATACAGCTGCTTCACTCATGACAAAAACAGCCACGGCTCTGGGTTATGCCAGGCTGACCTTGGATGAGTCCCTCAGTTTCCTGATTTCAGGAAGTATTGTGGTGTATCTGAAAATCCTCACATATGGTGGAAGGGCTTTCAGGCATGGATATGGCTCTTGATCGCATTCATACAGCAGGAGCACAATGATGCTGCCGAAAATGGTTACTGGGAAGGGCAGTACCCAGGTCTGTGCATTCCTGGAGGTGGGATGATGCAGAGTATGGGCAGGCTTACCCAACAGAGCCAAGCTCTCCACCACTGATAGCCTCCAGCCTCCTCATTTCCTGCCTGCTGTCTCTGCTCTGGTACCCTTCCTGAAACAATTAAGGAGGGGGAAAGGAAACAAAACCCAAAAGCCCCCCAAACCACTGTGTGGGATTCAACTAAGCATTTTCATTGGGCTGGAACGAAAGGTCTCCTGTAGGTTCTCTTTGTTTATTTACTTTGCATAGCTGTTTTAAATTGCATTTAAATAAATATAAAGAAAAAAAAAGATCTTTGTAAGGAATTTGTTTTGTTTGGAAGATATTTCAATGGGACAGTGTTGGCTGTGTGTTTAAAAACGGGGAGATATTGTTTGAATGTTGCTTTCCAGTTCTGGTGTGCCTTACATATTGCTTTGTTCAGTGTGGATCTGGATAAATAACACATTTGATTGAAACAACTGCCACAAACTCCTGCCTGTGGCTTTGAAGTTCAGTAAAATTGCAACACCTCTTTGTTGAATTCTGCTAATAAATATAGTTTAATTTTAGAAAAAGTATGTTTTGTTATGTCCTTTCCTGGCACAAGATACATAGAAATAAAATAAACTCTCAGTATTTGCCAGCTTCACCATGCTTTGCGTGCATGTGTTGAACAGGGATGGTGGTGCAGTAAACAATCACAAAAATGTGAATTGCTCTATAACCTAGGGGTCTTGGACACAAGCCATGCTAGAGGGAGGTGAAGCAAGGATAATTTCCAGGACTGTCTCCATGTGTGACAGATTCATTAACAGGCATCAGTCAGAAAAATTTTATATTTGATCATGTTTTCTTGTTGCCACTGGTGAATAAGGATGGAAGCAGAAAAGGCTGCTCACAAAATGGCTCATGTGTGTCAGCTGAGCCTTTGGAAGCTTTTTCCTGTCCTGCTCTAAAGGTGGGGCTTTTTTTGCAAAACTTCCTGTCTCTCAAGAGCCCTATGCTAGTCTGGAAGAGCCTCTGCTGGGCGTGTTCTGAATGTGTCAGGCTTTGTGTCTTCTAGGACGGCCTCTTGCATAGCTCTGTGGCTGGTCCTAAAAGTTACCACTGCAGAGAGAGCCATGGTTGGGTGGTGACAGGGCAGGGGAGACTGTGATGATGTTTTCCCCCCATGGATGTGTTGTGTTCAGGGACCTCTCAACACACTGCTGAAGCTTTCCTGTCCCCTTTGGTGTCGGAGCAAAGACCAAGACTGAGCTGGTTTCTAAATTTAACTCGTGTGTTTCTAAATTCAGCTCATGTTGTGTGTGTCCTGCAAAGCATGTGCTAGAGGCAATCCCTGTGTGAGAAAGAAATGATAGAGGAGGGGGGCTGAGCACCTTGCCTTTAGGTACGGAATGGGACAGTGGGTGTAAAAACAGTTTGAAGTTGGTGTGGCAGGGTGCATTACAGGCAGGTTTTTAGGAGCTTATCTTCCACTTTTTAGATGGCTTATTTGTTTAATTCTGGTCAGCTCAGTGAATTAAACCTTTTCGCTTCACCTCACTTAACTTCTGTGTGCAGAGAGGCCTAAGCAATTGATATGACTTTTGCTTTTTGCGGCTGTTATTTTCTCCGGCGTGTTTTTGATTACTGTTGTCTCTGTTGCAGTTATTTGTTCTTCTGCAAAAAGGGTCCAAAGCACTCGTACTCTCTATGCATTTAATTCCTTTGTCCTCACATGCGTCAGTTTAAAAACAAAACACAAAAAAAAAAGGCAAAGAAAGACAGAGAGAAGCAGGGTTCTCTCCTTGTAGGCTGTTCTCCTCAAGGGATGGGTTCTCACCCATCTTTTAAAAGATACTAAAACCAGAAAAGCAGTATGTCACTTTGGATTTTCCCTGGAAGTAACTTATTTAGAGATTACAGGACAGTTGTGCCATTGAGCAGCTGAAAAACCAGTGATGCTTGTGGTATTGCATCTCTGCCATTTCTCTGCTTGGCTTTTGACATGAAGCCTGACTTTCCAGGGCATGAGAATATTCTGGCATATATATATATATATATATATATATACACATGTGTTGTTGCACCTGTGTGAGGTTGATCTGCAAGTCAACAGCGTGGCATTGTTTCACCAAAGTAACCGTAACCCTAAATCCTTTTTTCCTCCTCATTTCTGCCTGTAGCAGTAAATAAGCAGTTCGGATTTGATTTGTGTAACAATATTATGATGTGCCCATCTTATTCCAGGCTTCTTCTGAAGCCTCACAGAGCAGCAGCAGTTGTCGTGTTGTCTGCAGCCTGTGCTTGGAGGTACTGGGGGGGCTGACTGGCATGCTGTCTTCCCCCTGTCTGCTGGTATTAGTATTCATATCAAAGAAAGCTGTTTGGTTCCCTTTCTCCTGGGCAACTGCAGGAGTCAATCACTGCTCCCTGATGTGAATGGCAACAAAGAGAAACTGTTCATTGATTCAGAGCAAAAGAGCCCAAGTGGGTGCTTTGATTTCAGAGAAACTCTGCCCTGCGAGGGATCTGCAAGGTTAGACTGCCAGTGTTTTTGCAAATTTTGTCCAAATTGTTACTCCCAAAGTGTTTTGGCAATAGAGTGAAAGACAAGCAGGCAGGCCTCATGGATAATTTTACATTAATAACTATGACTTATATGTGCCAGTGTAAGACAAGTGATTCCACTGTGAGAGTCAGACCATAATTAAATATCTAACTCTATAGTGGGGCTATGCTGGTGGTAAATGGAGTATTGACTTTTGGCTCGTATTTTGACTAAAACTACAAACACAATGTAAGGACTCCAGCAAATCCCAATGCCTAAGGTGGTAATGTATTCTGTAAATCAATAATATATTAGTAATAAAAATGACCAAAGCATGCATCCATTAGGAATTCATAACAGAAATTTGTTTAGGTTATATAGTGTATGTATTGATTGCTGCTATTTAAAGATGAAGTATGTCTTTGAAGCAGAGTGCTTATATATGTAGCTGCTTACATTTTAAATTCATTTATTTTTAATATGAAGATGGACTTGATAACATGGGGAAATATGTATGAATAGAAGTCAGTATTTTATGTTGCAAAACATTATGGGAATATAAGTGTGCTTAGAAGCCACAAGTAGATGTCTGATGTTTCTGAAACCTAAATCTTGGACTTCAGCAAAATAATAAGCAACCTACGTGGCAGCCATTGTTTGCAGCTCCAGGCTTCCAGGTAGCTTAAGTTTTTCTTGGCTTTGTGCCTTAACATTGAATTGCTTACCTGTCCATTTTGTGGTAGAGTGTATAATGTAACCTGATGTGATACAGGGATGCTCTGCCCTGCTTTGCCTGATGGGCAGGGACAGATCTGTGGCACGGGGCTGCCAGCAGAACACAGACCTTGCTTCTCTGCAGTGCTGCTGGCTCTCTGCAGCTCCCACAGCTGGCACCAGGGGCTGCTCAGCCAGAGACCACTCACAGGATAATGCCAGGACTTGGGAGCACCTGCAGCACCATGACTGGGAAGTAGGATTTGGGGAATAATGCCCCTGACCTATCCCAGTAACATCACACCGGGCCCCTGAATGTCTCTGATGTTGATTTAATACTGTGGGGTGTACACTATTAAAACTTCATGTAGCTAATAACACTGAGGGCAGAATTATACTAATTTATTAGATAGCTATAGTGGAAGGCTGAATTAAAAAAACAAAGCAAAAAAACCCAAGACAGACAAACCTACTAAACACAGTGCCATACCCGCACTTTCATCCATCCTTCTAAGCTTACTCTGGCTGATTAGTCCAGGTCCAGTGCATCTGCATTGATACCTTCTGTAATGATGAAGGGTGGAGAAAACAATT
This sequence comes from Drymodes brunneopygia, assembly GCA_013400955.1. Lineage (NCBI taxonomy): Eukaryota > Metazoa > Chordata > Aves > Passeriformes > Petroicidae > Drymodes > Drymodes brunneopygia. Next base: position 652,412 of record VZTZ01036314.1, read on the forward strand.
CATATGCCATAGCTGCAGTCTTTGTCTCACTGCAGCAAATAAAAAGTGTTTTAGATTACACAGATTATGGTTCATTATGAAAACAAAGCAAGCCTCTGACTGAAAATCCCATCTGTTGGTTTGCATTAAGCAATTCCCTTCCTCCTCCTTGTCATTTTTTATTCCTGGGCATTCAAAGAAGCTGTCCTGAAACATTTTTTTTTTCCTCTTTACAACCAGTAAAGGCAGTATACAAACTTCTTTGTGGATAAGCTCAGCAGGTATCTGCATAGAAGCTTACTGGTTGTTTTGTGTTGTGTGTTTGGGTTTTTTGTTTTGGAGTTTGTTGATACTGAGTTTTTTCGTGCTGTGTCTTTTTTGGATTTTCTTTTTTTTTTTTACTCTAGCTTAATAAATGCAGTGGGTTCCATGCAGCCAAATGCTCCCTTCATCTTCCTGTTCTCTTGCTCCAAAATCTGCATAAATCCTTAAAATACAAAGAAACTCCTATGATCAACAAGCCAGACTGTTTGCATAGTTGAGATTTCACTCAGTAATTTGTGATTCAGGCGTTGGTATGTCCCAGAAAAATACTCAGTCCTTGTTTAGGGACTTCAGTTGATAAGGAACAAATCATCAATGTATGTTAGTAAATTGTTCTGTGGTAAATTGCTCACATTGTTACAAATATGTGCCGTATTTCTATCTCCATTTATCAGATTTCAGCCTCCGGATCTTGAATCTTGCTTGCCTTTGTCTTCTAGATTAAAAAGAAATATCTTCCCTTGGTAGTTACCTGCAGACTACAATAGTCTTTTAGACTAGTTAAACAGACTAAGTAATTTTGGTGACTCACTTGTTAAACTGGCTTTCCAGGCTCTACTTGACTTTTTTTTTTCTTTTTTTTTTTTCTTAAGTTTTTTTGCAAACGCTTTCAAAGTTTCTGACAAACTCTCTGAAGTGTAGGCACCACAGCGTGTACATATTCCAGCAATGGTCTCATTAACACCATGTGCAGGGCAATTTCATCTTCCCACTTCTGCTTATTATTCACCTCCTCATACTTGCAGAGATCGTGTTTGCCCTTTGAGCTGCTGCGTGTTGTTCAAATTCTTATCGGTTATGGAAACACTCTTGTTTCAGAGTGACTGCTTGCAGGGCTGTGGTCTCACATAATGAGCACTTCTTGTATTCTTACATGGACTCCTATTTGTCTGTGCTCAAGCGTGGTCTGCTCAGGCAGTGTGTAGATCAATCTGCAAAACCGACAAGGTCCGTGTCATTATTTAACATTTCATCAGTTTTTGCGCTGACTGCAGATTTGGCAAGCGCTGCATTTGTTTTCTTTCAGATCATCAAGAAGTGTGTTGAATGATTCTGGACTGATGAGGTTCTTGCTGAACTTCCAGAAATGCTTGAGCTGGGATGACAGTTCCACATTTACATTAGTTTTTGAGAAGCAACAGCTAATGCATTTTTCCTGCGTGCAAGTGGACTTATGTTCTGTTTTCATGCCTTTTTTTTTTTTT
>VZTZ01036314.1:653932-728453 GCA_013400955.1 Drymodes brunneopygia
TTTTTTTTTTTTTTTTTTTAAAAGCTTGTTAGTAGCAATGTGCCAGTGCCTGAAATCAAGCTAAAAAACAGCAAGGGGCTTCCTAAGAGGGTTGTGGGTTTCTTACGAACTCCCATTCTTCAGATTGAAAAATACTGGGTATTTTGCTATTATATCTTTCCAAATATCTGTTAGGACAGAAAGCACCTCTTTATCATTGTGCATGATGAATGATTCTGTTTGCCTCTTTCTAAATACAAATTGGAGAGAGTTACTGAATATTTGTAGGCAGTTCAGTTTCTGCTTGATAGCTGGTTGTCTTTGACCCACAAACCTTACTAGTTTAAAAATACTGACACTTTTTAAAAATTCTGCAAGCATATTTTTTCTTAGTTTGACGGTCTACACTTATTTCATTTGTATTTTGAGCTTTTAGCGCTGCATGTTTGTGTTTCCAAACTGTAATTTGTACTTGTTTAACTACACTGCTGCATTTTTAATTTTTTTTTTTTTTTTTTATGTGAGGGTAGACTGTTTAACAAAAGAAGCTATTTCTCATGATTGCAGAGTTGGGGATTTTGTCATCTGGAAACAGATTTCTCAGTTTACTGTCTGCATTTTTAATCTTAAATCTTTATTTCTGTTTAATTTTGTGTTAAACATTTTAATCTATGAGGCGCTGTCATGACTAAAACCCTCAAATATTTGTGTTACCAGTCAAGACTGTGATTTTTTTTTTTTTACTTACCAAGTAAAATTGGTTTGTGGTTATTTGCTCATAGACATCTGTTTGTTTGTTGATGGTGCTGGTGGTGGTTTTGGTTTTGTTTGTTGTTGTTTTTTTGGAGGGAGTCATCTTTTGTTTGTTTGTGGTTTTGGTTTGGGTTTTTATTTGTTTGGGTTTTTGTTTGTTTGTTTTTTTTTTGTCTATGATCAACACAATCAATAAGGGCAAATATTACAGGGCATGAAAAAGACTGGCTCAACAACAAACTTGCTCAGTGACCTTTTGTATTTTGCTGAGGTAGTTCCCCCTTGAAAAACTGATTTTTTTTTTTTTACCCTACACAGTTTGAGGAACTTTATTACAGAATAATGGGGGGCATTAGAAGAACTGTAAGTAGAAAAATCTGGTTTCTTTTATGAAGGTTTTTCCTTGTGCTCCAAAAAATGCCCTTGGAGGGACAGGGGTAGCAGAATTCTTTCCTCAAATATGAAAAGGGAGTGCAAGATGATGGAAATATGTTGCAATTTTATTCTTAGAAAAAGGAGAAAATTCTAAATAGGAAGTATAAATAACTCTAGAAGAACAATGCTTGAAACAGGTACAAAAGGAAATGGATTTTATAGATAGAAGAAAAAGTGCTTGAAATGGATCCTTTGTTAGATAAAAGTCAGTTTCTATTTAGAAAGTGCACTTAAATGTACTGCAACATAATTACATTAGAAATTTAATTAATAATCTTCCAGAAAGTTTTCTGGAAACGCTTTTTTTCTTTTTTTTTTTTCAACTTGAAAGAATCCTTTAAAACCCTCTAGGGGCAAACAGCATGGGGCATTTAGCAAGTGCTTGGTTTTCCAAGAGCCCTTTCTGTGCCCTTCTGCCTGAGCATCCTCTGGTGTCACAGCAGTTCTGGGGCTTGAAAAAAAGTTCTGCTCTCTGTGACACCTTATCTATATTGGAAGGAGGAATGGACTCTTTCATCAGGTTATTTTGTCGAAAATATTTCTTTGCCTTTGGGCCCACTCTCTCTCTGATTAGGCTGGGCAAATATATCCTGGTTCTTGCTGCCAGAGAGATCAGCAAAAGATTTACTTCTTTCATCTGCCTCTTGAAGGAGGACAATTTGAAACAAGTTTAGTGATTGTCTTTAAAAAAAAAAAAAAAGAATAAAAGAGAAAGATTCTTCCATCCATCATAGTTGTTTGCAGTGGTTTTCTCCTGAAGCAACTTAGATAATTTTTTTTCAGCCATATTTTCATTGAACTGGTGAGCATTGTGCCCTCAAGTGTAGCATCTGCACCTGTTTGTTACTCATGCTGCATGACTATCCTTTTGTGTGCCACTGTAGCTCCTGTTCCTAACCTGCACACATTTCCTCTTCTCTTTAAAGTGTCCTTTGGGGCACAGACCCTCATTTTGTTCAGTTGTGCACGTGGGTGTCTGTGGAGGAGCCCTACATTTTCCCATAGAACAAGTAATGAATCATGATATTCCGTGCTGCAGGGACTTTCATAAAGCAGGGCTGCCTTTTAACCAGTACCAGGTTGGTGTCTTGGTTTTTGTTGTTTTCTTTTTTACCGAACACAGCATCTCTGTGACTACTCACACTTCTTATTGCTGCTTTTAAAAATGCTTTTTAGGCTATTGTTAATGGCTTTGAGGGCTGGAGTTGAAAATGAATAGAAATTTGTATCCTGGGACACCTCCACAGCTGGTGGGGTGTGGGAGGGCAGGATTCAGTGTGTTTATTGAAGATAAAAATGCAGTAAGGTGAGTTTGGCCACACTGTTGTACCCTGGCTGGCCTGGATCTGCAGTGGCAGTCCTGATGATGCCGTAGGATAGCATCCCCTCCCTACTTCAAAGCCCAGAAGCTCTCAGGTCTTCACATGACTCTTCTGGGAGCAATTGATACGTCCAGGTTATTTCTGGGATCCTACAGCTGAGCATTATTTCAGCTTTTTTAAAATTATTTTTTTGTGACTTACCTTGAGATGGGAGCAGTACTGTGTGAATGTAAGTATTATATATACACACACATACACATATCTAGCTATATAGTGTTTCTGGAGCAATATTTGCACAGGTTCTATTAAGTGGGAAAATAATTAAGCACAGTGCTTGCTGTGAGCAGGTGGGTGCAGTAGGAAACTTCATCACTCAAGATTTTAGTTGTGCTTCCTAGAAGGTGGACCATTTTCTGGAGGTAATTCATTAGTTTTAATGTTTTGCTGTTTTCTACAGAGGAGAAAGGGGTACTACAGGCAAAAAATATGTGAATTCCTTGAAAATCTGCTTTTACTTTGGATATATTACCACTGGAGCAAGTGTGCATGTTTCAGTTTATTCTCCAATTTTAATTTTCCTATTGTTCTTTATTTTTGAGGGGAAGTAAATAAAGTTGGCCACTGTTCAGATGAATGCATATGCTTCTGCAAAGCTCTTTGAAGCTGCTAGTAAATTCAAGGTGAAATCCTTGATATTTTGAGGTCAGAGGAGGAGGGGGAGTAAATGTGTAGAGTTTGGGGTGTCATAATTCAGAGGACTGGAAAGAATGGCTTGGCACAGCCTACTTGTAATTCTCAGGAGTGTATCAGCAAAAAAAGGGTCTTGGATCTCATGCTGATGTTCCTGACATGGAGCTCATACATGGCATGCTATCCAGCAGCTGGGGTCTGGGTTGTCCTTTTTAATTACTCACAGGTGATCTACACTAAGAAGTACCCATTGGTTTTCTAAAAATCAGTGACCTTTAAGGTGTGTTCAGTAGGGGACCCCAAATGTCATTTTACCATGCAGAAAACCACACTTGCTGTTTTGGCTGTTTCATATGTATCATGCCTTTCTAGAAGTCTGTGAGTATATATGAATAATAGAATATAGTAGAATGCAATTCTGAAAAGTCAACATCTGAAGGTAGTCTTAGACTTCTTTATGAAAGTTTCATAGTTATGGCTCATGGAAAAAACCAAATTCCATGTTGCTATTAATGGCAGACACTCAAAGGAGCTGTGGTGGCTAAAACACAAAGAAAAATCAGTTATTAATGATCTATGATTTAGCCATATTACCTCCTTGAGATGGCTAGTCTTTGAGGTCTGGGTAACTTCTTGTAAAATGAACACTAAAGGTGTCATTTTTGGCCTTTCATGTAAAGAGATTGGTTTAAATGGTAAATATTTGGGGCCCCAGAGTTTTCTATGGATATTTCAGTGACAGGCTCTAATACTTTGGTAGAAATTCTTTTTTACCTGCCTGTCTTTTTCTCTGGACAGTTCCCCAGACTTCGCACAGTTCTCCTTTCCAGGCAGTACAAACTTAAAAATAGATTTACTGCTCTGATAAACAAGTCTGTAAACAGCACAAAGTAATCTTCACTCTGCTGTTCATCATTTCTGTAATAATGCAGATATTTCTACAAGAGCTTTAATGTTCTCCTTCAGAGGCTTTTCAGGGAACCGTAAATCAAAATTAAACTTTAACTTTGCGAAGATATTACTGGGTAGGATTCCATTATTTGCAGCTCTTTGGCAAAGCTCCAAATACATCCAAACTGTCTAATTTTTGACAGCCTGAAAAGAATTTCTGAACCTGCTGAGTTCATTGGGTCTCTTCCTGACTTTTTCTGGTTTTTGGGGTCGATTAGTTAATTTGATGTCGTTTTATGTTTGGGGTTTCCCCCCCTTGTCTTCTCCACACCCCACTCCCCCATTTTTTTCTCCAAGGATGAGACAGAATTCAAATTTGGGCTGTGTTTCATCTTCAATGGCACAACATCTCCAACTTTTGAGGATGTATTTGTGTCTTGGCCTCTTCCAAGTTATCCTCATCCTGCTTCCTGTAGCCCAGGGCTGCCACCTCCCAGTCCACAGTGGTACAAGATGCAGAAGAGCACTTGGGAAATAGCCATCTGGGCCACTGCTAAATCCTACTGAATCCCATTCTAATGACAACCATAAAATAGCACTGCTGGTAGCAGGAAAGCTATTCTAGCTTTGCATTATTTTAGAAAGGGTAGGAATTTAAGTTAGTGTTTTAAAATTAAACAAAAACAAACTGTAATTTTAAATGAACTTACGGTTTAATATGAAATCTGAAAATTATGAACAGATTCTTTTTACTTAATGTTCTTAGGCTAAACCCTTGATGCTCATTTATCTAACTGCCTCTATCATTATACCTGCTATGGTGGTTTCTGAAAGTTTTTATATGAGATTAAAAAATTAGCCTTACTAATGGCTGCAATTAAAACCTACACTGGAGTAATTTGGAATGGGGCAAATTCTGTTATTACTCTAATTCTACTCACTTCACCACATTAATTTGTGCTGCATTAAATTTGAGATACCAAGGTTGTTCAGCAATGTCAAAGTCAAAGCTTCTCTGATTTTGGGGTTTTTGGGAGTTTTTTTGGAGACAGTTGAGTGCCTGTGGTAACACAGACTCAACTTCGAGCTGAGTAAGAAATGACATGTTTTTCCTTACTAAAGACCCCAGTGAAATTTGTGGTGTATGGATTTGTAAAAAGGACTGGTCCCTGTGGCTCAGAACCTAATGCTTCCTTTATTGAGAATACAAACGTTTCAATGTTATGGACCAGGATATAAAAGCCAGGTATTTTAATAATGTCACTCTTAGGCTGGAGGGCAAGTTTATCATAAGGGTTGGTTATAGATCTTAAGCACTGCAGTGCAGGGCTTTAACCTCAGACACTTCCCCTGTCTGTGCAGAGTTTTCCTACACTTGAAAGGTAGTTCACATGAAGGAAGCCTGTAAATTTAAAGAACATTTGTATCCAAGTATCTAATGTGTGCCTTTCATTACAAATTAGATGATCCACTGCAGAGGAAATGATACTTGGGAATAGCTTTTTTTCCTGTGATGGGGCCTAAATATTAATGTACTTGCATTCAACATCCCCTTGGAGGCCACGTTTTATTTGTCTGTTGTTCTCAACTTGTTGGTTCTCCTTTAATTAAATTCATTAAAGTGACATTCAGTTCAGGCTGGGACTGTGCTTCTGACCTCTGATGTGAAGGTAGGTTGTCATGTATTTTTGAAAAGCACTCTAAATTCAGCCTCCCTTCCTTCTAAAAATCTTTTGCTTTCTTCCTATGACCTGAGCTAACCTTCTCTGAGCTGATCCAGCTTTATCGGCCCAGCAGAGATCTCCCCCTTCCTTCCTCCCCATGCTGGTTTAGTTTCTTGGTGAATTATTGAGTTGACCTGCCTCATGAAGGGAGGGGTGCAACAAGCACAGAACTGGATTCACATCCAGCAGCTGAGCCATGGCTGGAGACAGAAGGGTTTGTCTTGGGGAGGAAGCAGTATCCCTTTTCCTTTCAGCAGCACTCTCCTGGCAGGTGGACTTTCCCCAGACCACTGTCGCTTTAGCAGCCTGAAGGGTGGTGACCCTTGGTGACGCCCTGCTCCGGTGTAGAGATCAGCTTCAGAGCTATTCACCTCTCCATAAGGTAGAAATAGGTGAGGATGAGGCTCTGTTGAAAGGCAAGGCAAATGTGTTGCAATTCTCAGAGTTTCCCATCGCTCACTAATAAGGCAGCAGCCTGTGAGTCGCAGAAGGTGGGAATGGAGAATCAGAATGGAAGCAGAGTACTGCTGTTGCACTGCTTTCTCCCACAGGCGTGATTTGGGTCTCCCTGGCTTAGTCTGTCTTCACACAGTGCCTCAGTCACCTCCTCCTGCCAAACTCCTCCATTCAGAGCTACCATCTTGATTCTGTGGGTTTGTTATAATTTCATTTTTTCCACGTAGGGCCTTGCAGTGACCGATTTCCCTAATGAACGCTCCTCCTTAAAGTACAAATGTATCCACTTCACTGTTTTTTTCTCTTTCTGGTGATCTTTCACCACTACACTTTCCCCATTGTCTGTGAGTTTCTCTTCTCTTCTCTAGGAAGATACTGAGAGACTCTAAGAGAATCTAATGCTTCTAACTACTGAGGAAAGCTTCTCCATACTTTGAGTTAGGGTTTGGGAGAATGAGGGGAGAGAAGAAGGATATTTATCAGCTAAGCATAGCAAAGAGATGAGGAATATTGGTGATTATTATGAAGAGTGAGCACTAGAAGAACCCCAGGATGCAGTTGTCTGGTGCTTAATCCTCTGGTTGCTGACCCTGGGCTTTTTGGGCATCCAGAGGGTGGTGGAAGGGGCCAGTTATTTGTCCATGACTGTTTTGAGATCTGATCTCTAGGGTGCCTAGAAATGGGGAAGGAGATCTGCCATGGAAATGAAAGGTGCTTTCCATGAGGCTTATGCATTGCGACAGAGACTTGCTTCAGAGATGTGCAGTTTAGGACTTGGCTAGGTTTTGGAGGTTTTTGTGCTTCTGTTTGTATCCATAGTTTTGTCACCTTGGAAAACTCACTGGTTGTGTGTGAATTTTGGCAGTCCCTACAGAAAATCCTCTCTATGTTTGTTAGAACCTTCTGTGTATCCTTTTAATTGTGGGGAAGTGCATCAGATAGAAACTTACAGATGAACATCTACTCTATTTTCACTCATGGAAGCTGGGAGCAAATCCCTAGCAGGTGCCCCTTAAGTGTTATAATGGAGATAGAGTAAGCAATTTATGGAACCCTAAGACAGTTTACCTCAACCTCCACATAAACAGCACAGGGAAGGATATGAGGATTTTCTGGTTTTTTGCTTTTCTTTAGTTGCTATGGCTGGAGTGTTGCCCAGCCTTCTGTTTCTCTTCTGTCTTTTTTTGTGTACTCCATGTCACCATGTAGAAAGATGCTCTTGCAGTTTGTGGAGTCTGTAGCTGGCTGTTTGCTGGGTAAGGGGGGATCAAGGTGAAGGTGACCAAAGGAAAGTTGCAAATTGCTTTTGATATCATGTATAAAATAAGAAAGCCCGAGATGATCTAGGAGGATGTGGGTATTTGATTCATATGGGGAAACCAAAGCTGAAGCCACATTCTTCACTTTCTGAGGATACATCTAATTCTCTTCTTCCTTTCCATAGCAGATTTTAGAGTGCTTAATGGGGGAGATAAGATAATGTTCCCATTTTGATAGATGGGACTGCAATCAGCTGAGGCATGGAGGGGAGAGCTGAGAGTGGGGACCAGCACTGTCCAGCCTTGCACTGCTGATGACTTCAGCTCTTTGGTCACACTGGCTGCCTTCAGTCTTCGTTTCTTCCCCTGGGGAGCTGGATATGGATGTTGCAAGCATTTGCTGCAATGTCTTGGCACCAGCCATTGTCTGTAGAATGCACCTTTAACCCCACTGCAGGCTGAGAGTAGAAGAAAGGCTTTTCCACCCTTTCCCTCTAGCAAAGACAGAGTTGTTTGCTGTTTTTTTTTATTGTCAGCATCTGTAGAGAGAGTAGGAGAGAGAGAATGGTATTTCCATATTTGTATATTAACCATAAGATTTCAGAGAACTTTGGACCAACCAAGCTTTTTTTAAGTTAGTCAGAACTTTATTGATATTTGTGAAAATACTGGGAAATGGGAGTATTGGATGCTTGAGAATTGAGAATATTGATATTTGTTGTCACCATCTTTAACTCAAGCTTTTGCTCGCTACTAATACTATTCTTGAGATTAGAGGCCAGGCATAATTTGGGTTAAGGAAAAGAGAAACCGAGAAGAAAATACTGAGCAATGTCTGCATGCTGCAAACAAATGCACTAAGGAGACTTTATATCCTAATAGGGAAAAGTAGGGCCCTGGTTTAGAAAAGCACTTCAGAATGTGCTCCTTGTCATGGAGTGAGTCCTACAAAGCCCATTGACTGAAAGAGATTTCCACTCCTACCCACACCTGAGTGGGCTTGAGAATAAGGGGAGGGGGATTTTTTTTTTTTACTATTATTTCATGATTTTTTTCCCTACAGAGCCAAGGTGAACTGTGGGAGTATTAAGCACTGCAAAATTACAAACACAGAAGCATTCTTCCAAATTACTGGGAAACCTCTTCCCCCAGCATGCTCTGTTTGCACTTGGGAACAGTAAGTCAGATATTTAGCTGGGCAGACCAAATCATACACAGAGCTTGTGAAAGTAATTATCTCTACAATTCCAGCTTTTGTTTTGCAGCCCTTAAATATGCACTGAGATATTCACTCCGAAAATTCTGAGCCAGAACATGATTTTGCTGGGAAAATTGCATATAAAACCTAATTAAAAGCATCAACCCACACTTTTCTTTTAAAAGTACATCTACTACCATCATGCCTCTAAATGTAACAGAGCTCAACAAGTCTCTAGCAGCCAAGGAGACACATAATTTAAAGGCTATTTCGGCATTTGATTAAGCACACAGTGATAACTACAAGCCCATGCCCTGCAGGCATGACAAGAGGCAATTATGTTCTGAGGTCAAAAGCGAGGGGGAGAAAAAGCACAAGATTTTGATGACTTACTTAATTTTCCAGCTCCTGAAATTAGCAGAGACAAAGGAGTTCTAAATCGCTCAGATAAAATCCTGTCATTATCTGTTGCCTTTTCACCCTCTACTCTCACTTTGCCCTGAAGAAGCTCAGGAGGATTATTTTCCACCGAATGACTGCACTTAAACTCAAGTTGGCACACATTTAAACGTTAAAGAATTTGAAAAACATTCTTTTAAAGTTCTGGTTTTAGATGGCTGTCTGCACATAGGATCCTGGAAAAAGACACCTGTTTTTCAAAGTAGTGAGCAGCCATCAGCTCCTCTTGACTTCAAGCCAATGATTAGGTCACTTATTTAGGAGATTAAATAAGAAGCTCAATGAGAGACTGCAAAGATAGGGAGCTGCTCAAAGAGGAGAGAAGTGTATTAATGAATTAATACAATCGTGCTGTGTATTTCACAGATGGGCTTTGATGTATCTTGTTTCACAGCAAAAAGCAAAACATCTCCACTCCTTACAGGAAAACCAGTAAAAATGATTAAGTAAGATTATCATATAGGGACCCAACAACAAAAAACATGTTTACAAGGAGATAAACAGCCAGGCTCTAATCTCCCTTCAGAGTATTTATTGCAGATACTGGAGTAGAAAAAAAAAAAAAAACATGCAGAGTGAATGATTTCGTGGACAATGGCAGGATGGAAAACATGTGCCTATTGCTTTAGGAGAAAGCACAATAGGAGATCATGCTTTATACAGCATTCAGCTGCTTCTAGTTTTTCCAGGGTGTTAAATTTTTTATGCTTTTATCCAGAAAATAAATGTAAATGTTGACTCCATGATACCGCAGGGAGGTGTCTGTAAGTGAAAGCCGTCCTTCTTATGTCAAGCAGTCAAGTGATTATGTGAAAGGCAAAAAGGTGAATTTCAGGAAGTTTAAAGCAGAATCTAGAAATGTTTGCATCTGTCCAGAGATTATTTACTGGAGAATAGAACATGAGCTGTTATTTTAGGGAAGGGGTTGTTCAGCTTGGATTTGGGATGTTTTGGGGGCATCCTTTGATAAAAGTGATATTCATGCAGTTTTAGTAGATCAGTGCTGTAAAGTCTCATGTACAGGAGAAACACCTGTGATACTAGAAATGTGTTCTCATTTTGAGGTAGAGAGATATCTTTAATGGTTTTGTAACTTTCTGTTAGCAATTCTTAATGTCTTATTTCCAGCATAACACAAGAGTTAAGGTTAGCTGCATTTGTACAGTGTTGCTCTTCGACAAATACACCAGGAGTGAATTCTCAGGCATTTAATTTTTGTGATTTTAAGCAGGGTTTTCCTAAGGCCTCACATGTTTAACATCTTTCTTTGATATGGAATAATTACTGGGAAAAAAAAGCATAGGAAGAGAAAAGATATACTTTCTGAATCATGTGGGTCAGAAGTTTTCTATTCTGTAGTGGGAACTGTAAAAAGTAAAGCAGTATTAGCAACTCTTTGCCCTTTGTATAGCCTACATTAACCTTCCAGAGAAAAAGATCTAAATTGCCCAAGGACTGGGCCAAACCCAGCTCCAAACAGCTAATACTGCCTCTAAACCTCATTTTGTCATTTTTTTGGCAGTTAACAGGAGTCATCTAAGCACATGGCAGGAGGAGGGAGGGCCCTTGGCCTCAGCATTCTGCCAAAAGCTGCTAGAAACCTTCTGCCTCCCATGTCACCAATCTGCTCAGGTTTTGCACAGAACAGGCTTGAGAGGGGAGCTCACCACAGCACTTTTCCAAAATCAGAATCCTGGCATCAGAAGTTTTTTGGTCAGCACTGGCCTTCTGCCACAGAGTCCAGTGTTTCACAGAGCAGGGCCTGCTGCAGGCTTCTGTGGACAGGTCCCTGTAAGCAAACTTAATACCTCTTGAAGCTGTAGGGCAGGCTAAAATTGCTGGGCTCTGCTGACTCTGCCTTTCTGGCTGGCTTATGTCTTCTATCAAATGTTGTCTCTAACATTGTCCCATCCATTCTCCACTCACCTTGTTGACTAGTGGCATCAAGCCAAGGGCAAGAATGAGGCAATGCATCTTAGAGGTTCCTCCTCTTGTAACAGGAGCAGTTGGTGGCAAAGAGAATTTAATGCCTTACACAAATACGTGGTGCAATACGAGCCCAGGGCAAAAACGTTTCTCCGATCTCAGGGAAGGAAGATATCTCAAGTGATCCAAACCCTAAAGCTGTGCTAATTGTGCAAGCTATTATTCAAGAATAAGCACATGTCTGTCTTGGGAATTTGGCAATTAGTCCCTAACTCTGGCACATCAGTGAGGGTCTGATATCAAAAGTAATCCCTACAGATTTACAGAAATCGGAATTTGAGAATCTCTCCAGTTATACATAAATGAGACAACTGACACTAATAGAAGGCTTCATGGAAGTCAATGACTTGGATTGCTGCCTGACAGACAGAGCAGCCTTGATATGGTCAAAATGTTATTCTGAGAAACATCAGTATACTCTCATTTTCCATAAGCTAACTTGGTGTGCTTGTACCATGGGGAAGTTTTATGGAACAAACCAGCAGAACATTGGATGGGATTTTTGGTTTACGGGGAGGGTATTTTGGTGTTTTTATAATGGGGCCAGGAGGAAAGGGAGTTGTTGAAAGATGCCTGGTGTCAGATGGGCCATGGATCTACTGGGGAGTTAAACTTCTGTCACCATCACATAGAGACAGGCTTGGGTTGTACGTTGAGTTTTGTGGTTGGAAATGTACAAATGTAGCTGGGAGGGCACATCATCCCTATATCTGGAAACCTTTTTGGTGTGGGTGAGTTTTCTTTTTCATGGAATAAAGAAGGAAAGGAGCTGGGTTTTATTTCAGCTTGTGACTGGTGTGCTAGGCTGGGAAACAAGTATTTGGTTCCCAGCGTCACCATGGATTTCCCATGAGATCTTCTGGAAGCTGCAAAACCCTTCTGCGGCTGAGTTGAGGAAGACAATGTGTCGCTACTTCATATGGATATTTGGGGATTAATATATTCACGTTTGTCAAGCTGTTTAAGATCAAAGAAGCTGTAAAAATGGGAAATACAATTGCTTGTTGTCAAGTGACATTGTTTACTAATACTTTAGGGCTTTGTTTTCAAGGCATCTCAAAGTGTGTTTCTTTTTTTTCTTTTGCAAACTATAGCCTGGATTTCTTTTAAAACAGGTAAGATTTCTGAGAGCTCTTTAATTTCACAAGTATTTGCCAGCTATTTGACCATCTAGGCAGATCCAATGCAAAGCTAAGACTGAACTTAAATCATCTGGTGTCCCATAAAGTGGGCTTTCCATGGAAAGCATCACTGCAGGGCCCAAACTTTGGGATGGTTGCCAGAACCTGCAGGCCATCCCCTGGCATGCTGCAGGCTACAGCAAAAGCCGTTAGGATCACTTTTTCTAAGGGCTAAGAAAAAGACCAGGAGCAATACAGATGTTATTACATCTGCTGTAGGACAGGTGCAGTCTTGCTGAGCAGGTGGGATCCTGGTGCTTGGATTGCTTGTTGTCATAAAATTTCCTTTACCTGTTCAAGTACAATGCAGGACTATAATTTTATATATCAAACCCAACTAGTTTTTCACTTGGTAAGTAGAAATAATAACAATGCCATAGTTGCTATTTACTTGTTTCAATAAGAGATTTCTAAAGCCCTATATAAAAGGGATCTTTAGGTTGTTTTTGAGATGAGAAAATCAAGTCACTGGGAGGAGAAGTGATTTCTCTGGGCAGCCAGCAAGCCAGCGACCGGACCCCGTTTCTGCAGACCTTATCTCAGTGCTACCGAAACGATCTCAGCACAGCATGTGGGTAAAGCCTGCTGCTGAACGTGATCCCGCTTTTAATTTTAGCCTCAGTGTGGAAAGCCAATGTTGACTGTGTTTCTGTGTTAATCCTTGCAGCTTTCAGCCGTGCCCCAGTGCCCATGGCTGTGGTCCGAAGGGAGCTGTCCTGCGAGAGTTACCCCATCGAGCTGCGCTGCCCGGGAACAGATGTTATCATGATCGAAAGTGCCAACTACGGCAGGACTGATGATAAAATCTGTGACTCTGATCCTGCTCAGATGGAGAATATCCGCTGTTATCTGCCAGATGCCTATAAGATTATGACTCAAAGGTATAGTATTTAATATTCTTTGTTTGCTGACTGTTGGTTTTTTAATCTGGAGTGTACACACCAGTTTGTGTGTGTGTTTGCAGGAGAAAATGCAGGTACTTAGTCTGGATGTATGTGCACAGAATTACAGCTATCGTTGTTAAACTCTGGGTTTAACCGAGTTGGTTTAGCATCACGCAATATAAATAACATCTCCTGCAAGTACTGCTCATCAGTCATCTTGATTCTCACTGTGTCCCAGTTTTCCCTCTGAAATACCTAAATATCAAGGCTCTTAATGAATTTAGAAGTGAAATCTTACTCAAAATGCATATTCACTAGTTTTTGTGCTGTGTTCAAACAGAAGGCCAGTAATCTCCTTCAAACAATTAATATTTTGTGTTCAGAATAACATTTACAGTTTTCAAAACACATACAAGCGTCTGCATCCTTCCTTGTGTTGCTAGGCTTAGTTTTAGGGAGGATCTGAATTTCCAGTCAAGCATTGGTATTCTCATTGACAAAATGCTAAGTTTCTGTATAATAACTATAGCTGTGTGGCGTGGATGCTGCATTTGGAAATGGTAACTGAGATGCAGTCAGACATGTAGACAGACTCCTGTCTGGCTTGCAGAGCCAGGGCCTAACAGTTTGTTCCAACCTAGAGGCATCTTGGTTATGAAAAGCCTTTTAAATGTTGCTGAATTTTTAAGGATATTTTCTGGCACAAGTGATGTTGTGGGAAGGATTCATAAGTCACAGTTCTCGACGTGTAATTGAATTCAGTAATACATTCCTAATACATGAATAATTATTTAGTGTATTTGACTGTTAATTAGTAATAGAGATTAGTATTTCAAGGTATTAATAATGGCATTGGCATAGGCAAAGTGTTGCTAATTAATGTCATGACAACAGTGTTTGGGTCCTAACAGTGACCTCATGGATTTAAAGCAGTGCAGGATTTTAATGGAGTATCTTGCTGTTTGCTGTGAAATGCTTTGCACAAAAATGGGCTGGTGTGAGCAACATGAGTTTGATCTGTGTTTCACATGCTAACTTTTTGACTTCCTTTAGAACTGCTCCACGTTGAGTGTTTAGGTCTCAAAATGTTGAGAAGTCTCGTGAGAAATGTCCCTGTTGCTACATGGGGCTCCTCTAAGGCCATTCTTTATGCTGGACCTCCTTGAGTAGCTGGTTAAAGTCTCGTTTATAGGGTTGTGTCAGCTGCATTTTCAAGAGAAGTGGGAAGGGTAACAACATGCCATCAGCCAGTCCCTTGGATTCAGTGTGGTTTTAGTGGAATTACTGTAATTCTCCTGTTCAGGTTGTTAGTGGCTTCAAGCAGAAACCCTTAATCCTCTGCATATTGACAGAATAAAGCCATGTCATCCCCTCTGTGGGCCATCACAGAGTACAAAGCATTAATATTTTTATATATATATGTATTAGTGTTCTCCAGGTAGCAGCTCCTGAGCCAAATGCAGAGCTCTGCAACCTTCTGGCCAGTCCATACATGTAGCAAATCTGCAATAAACAGTGGCCCTTGGGTCAGGGAGGGCACAGAATTGTCTTCTGTGCCCATCGCCCTGCATGGAAAACTTCTGGTGATTTCTCACCCCCAGGTATCATCAGTGCAGTTCAAATGGCTTAGCAGAGAGTTAACAGGGAAGCATGTCTCTGGGGCAAAGTACCTCTGTTTTTCCATTTGGGCAGAAAGTGGTGCTGAAGAGGATGGACACTGAAGTGGGAAAAAGGTGTGCAGTCCTATTATTGGGTACTATTTGAGTTTCTTTCAAATAAATACAGCCTGATGGTAAAAGACAGGTAAAAAAGGGAAAAATGTTCTACTTTGCATTTTTGTCAGTCTCATTTATTTTTTTAAATCTCCATTAATTCAAAGAGTTGAAACAATTTAAAAATAAAGCCATTAAAATGAAATATGTTCTTAAGATGCAAACCAGTCTGTCAGCTTACAGCTCTGAGTACACTTTACAGCTGAGCCTCTGAAGAAAGTGATTTAAAAGGAAAATTGTGACAGCCTAGTACTTGTGGCACTAACTATGGCATTTTCTTCTGAAAGTCTCTACCTGTGAAATTATTCAATTTAGCAGTATTTGGGTGGGTTTGCAGAGTTATGCAGGCTCTAACACTGAGCTTGTCTTTGCTAATGCTGCAGGGTGGGGGAGCAACTAGTGGGAGCTGAAGATTGTCGTGACAGTATAACCTGCATGGTAATTGAAGGTGTCTGTGTATGGAAAGAAAAGTGGTATGAGCAGTGTGGGCTTATTAAGCATTGATTAATTATTGCATTCATAAATACACGTTCCCCTTGTAGGCTCTATAATAAGTTGTCTAACTGCTGGCAGATTTTAATCAGCAACACTGAACAGCCGACTTGGATGCATCCCGGCATGGCTGTGGGGAGGGAGAGAGGGAAAGATGGGGTGGAAAGTGTGTGTGAGCTGAGGCTGTGAGCGAGCAGATTTATGGTAGGTACTAGTGATTGCTCCCCCAGCCCACCCTCACCAAAAAAACAACAGCCTGAGCTAACATGTTCCTTTCTTCTGTATGCTTATATAAATTACTTTTTGCAGACGACTACGTGAGGTTATTTTGAAAGGGAAAGGCATAAATCTTATGCTGTGTTTGTGGAGCCCCCTAAGTGGAGGGAGCACAAGGAGTTCTTGCTGCAAGTATTGCCCTGAAACTCTCTACAATCTTGGGACTATTGCTCGAAGTAAAGGACATTTAAACAGCTTGTAGGGAGCTATTTTATAGGACATTAAATCCCTGAGGCCTTTTTTTTTTAAATTTGCCAGCCCCTCCTTCAAACATCTGAGCAGCTGTTGCCCATAACAGCTCAGAAAGTGTGCTTTATGAACTGAAGTTTTTTTGATGTGATTAGAAAAAAAATGTATTTTCTAGCATGTTGGCTTTGGAGAAGCATCTTTCCAAGGGCTGTAACAATAATTAAATTCTAACCATGCCCTTTGTAAATTGTGTGCACTGTACCATGGGAGACTTTGCTACGTCCTCCCTTGAGCGACTGTGCCACAAAATTAACATTCATCCATTCCAACAGCCAGGGTTCTCTATGAACAATAGGGAATTGCAGCCTCCTATTCCCATAAGAGTTGCCTTTGTTTTTAGAGTGTTAACACAGTTTGGTATATTAAAAACGCTGTGAAGAAAAAAGGGAAAAAAAAATAGATTTTGGTGTGCTCTCTTGAATTTCCTGTGGATGCTTCCCACCAAGGAAGCATCCGGTTGAAAGAAAGGGAAGGAAGAAGAGGGGTAGATCAGGTTTTTGTGTGTATTTTCACAGAACTTTGTGCTGTCAGTACCACCTTTGCATTTAACTTTGTACTTTGGAACATTCTTCTTTGTAGGCTTTAACCTCAAATGTTAAAAAGGTTGTGGGGGAGAGGGAAGTCCAAGTTGGAAGAACCTGACATGTAGGTACACATACACAGAGCAATTGCATT
Source organism: Drymodes brunneopygia (assembly GCA_013400955.1). Taxonomy (NCBI): domain Eukaryota; kingdom Metazoa; phylum Chordata; class Aves; order Passeriformes; family Petroicidae; genus Drymodes; species Drymodes brunneopygia. The sequence continues at coordinate 670,614 of VZTZ01036314.1, forward strand.
TTTTGTGCTAAAGGCAAGAGCAAGGCTTTCCTTTTGATTTTTGGATCCTTGTCTGCCCCAACCATTGTCTGCTACTCCTAATCTGGAGGAAGGAAAGGAGGGATGGAATAATGAAGCAAAATGACAAGACCAGCAGGCAGAGCAGAAGAGACAGGGGAGAAATGTTCACAGGTCTCAGCAGTTGTTCTCAAGATCAAAGTAAAATTCTTTCTGCCCTAGAGGATGTGGAAGGCTCTTGCTGGGGAGCTCTCATCTCTCCCAACAACTCAGAGAGCTCAGTTTGCAAAGCAGGCAGTGTTTGCTGTTTGCCAGAGCAGAACCAAGCAGATACTCTTGTGTGCTGCTCTTACCACTTCTGTCTTGGGGATATGAGGGCTGCTGAAAGCTGCTCAGCTATCTCCTCTCTTCTCCCCTGAAGGGAGGCACAGCTGGGAGGTACTAGATGTCCTGCTGGGCCTGCAGTAGCTTAGCTGAGCTAATTTCCTTCAGGTTTAAGTCTGATCTGCATGGTTTGTCCCTGTGGTTTCAGTGTTGACATCATTGATGAAGCTTGCAGGTCAACACTTAGGAAAAAAAAATAGAAAAAGTGCAAGACTGCAGGAACGTAAGACTGTGGTCAGCTGCTCTCAGATTTCCCTTTAGTTTCATCAGAGAGCCTAATCCTTTTATGTGAGAAGGGGCACTCACAACTCTCTTGGTAGGTGGACGGATGTAGCAAACACTTTGCACAGCATAGGGGAGAATAAATAAATTGAATGAAGCAGCTTGCGTTACACTGCAAAGATTTTTCATCTCCTGAAGGGCTGTGTTTTGTTAATGTTTTTGGTTGATGACCTGAAAAATGCAGGAGTCTGGAATGAGTGCCATTATTATTGTAATAATATTGCATCTCATGGCATGCTGTTATTGATGTTATCAGCTCCTGTGATTTTCAAGACACTTTTCAAATGTCAGTGGTCTGCACTTGCACTGGGAAATAAAGAGGCAGGATCACCTGTGTTTTACAGATAGGATAATTCACGCTGATCATTCATAAAATGGCCACTGGTTTTGAATGTACTAGTTTTGGGATGTTCTTGTAGAGTGTTTTATATTAAGTAGCTTGTGGCAGTGCATGTGGGAAGGTGCAGAGGACACGGAGAGCTGCAGACCTGGAGGCTCTGTACTGACAAGGCCATCAGCAGGACCAGAGGAGATGGCTTCAGCTGAACTGCAGCACAGTTGTGCAGACTCTACAAAATTAATGGCATATTTCTTAGAAAACAGCCCCCTGCTTAGATGCTGTCATCACCTCTGACTCAGATACTGAATGCCCTATTTGGTAGGAACCCCACCACCCTCCTCTGCATCCTGAGCACATTTTGCTAAGACTGCCAAGATACTACTCATTTTTCTAAATTTGTTACCACACAGATGGCATGAGAAGTACATTTCTGAAGGACTGAGATGCTGCAGTGGGAAGCTAGGCTTTCTGGGAAGCATAAGTCTGGCGCTTTGAGATCTCCACATGAAAAGCATCAATATGGAAAAATACTAATGTTTCAGTTAAACAGTTTTTGTAACCAATAGAAATCAACAGAGAATACTGAAGCTCACGTTCCCTGGATTCTGAATTTAAAGGTTAGAAAACAAGCCTCACCACTTGGTTAAACCATCTATTTTCTCACCATGTTTAAAGATTTTAAAATTAAGGGAATTCTGTTAATCTCACCCAAACCTTGACCCTGGGACAAGGGCACATATGTTGTATTATTAAGACGGGGAAAAAAATCCAAAAATAACCAAACAACAACAGTAAGTCCTAGTGGGGTTTTGTGCTCTGGGCTGTTGAATCACTCTAAAATAGGTTGCTACTTCTCAGCCTACAGTCTTAATTTATCCTACCTCTTCCTTTCCTAAAAATGCTGTCGGAGTAAATTCTTGAAGTGACAGCCCCTTGGAATTGCCCTGGTACCCTAGTAAATCAGGGTTTGCCAGCCCAAACATCTCAGCTGATTGCAGCTGCCATGGTAACAGATGAGGAGGAGGCAGTAGCTTCTGAAGGTAATTAGGTTCCAAACCGTGGAAGGCTCTGTAGATCAAAAATAGTGCTTTAGGCCTCCCTGGGTACCAATTGGTTGCTGTGGCCAGCTATAAAACACCACACTTAAAATAAATAAATAAATGGATGCTTGTATTGTGCTGTGGCTATTGGGTTTTGGTTGCTGTAAGCATGTGACTCCAGTGCATTGTCATTTGGGAAAATCCAGACTTGAGCTGAGAAAGCAGTGTGCAACCATCCACCCCAGTGGCCAAAGGGAAAGGTCTCCTTGATGTGGACATGCTGAAGGAATTAATCTCTGCTGTTTTCGAAGACAGTTTCAGTTTTTCCAGGTATTTTGCTTCTTTCTAGTTCCCTCCACCAACCCCAGCCTTAACTGACAAAGAGAAGGGTAAATTATATGCTGAAGTGGCCTCAGAATCTCTGAACACATGGTGTGCTGAAAACCGTGCAGGAAAAATCCAGGTTTATGGCTGGACTGCATCCCTTGCTTTACCAGTGTGAAAGTGGCCACGTCCAGCCTGTCAGAGGGAAGGAACTGGCCAGCCCTTGGCAGCCTTTCACATGTAGCTTTTGCCAGTGGGAGAAGACCTATGTGAAACACAATCCTGTCATCTGTTTTTCTTCTGGATCTTTGAGGCTTGTTGAGAGCAGCAGCTCGCTTGTAACGTGAAAGGAAGGGGTGAGCAAGGACGGATGTGTTGCTGGCAGCAGAGTCCTGGAGCCACAAGAAGGGCACTAAGGGAAGATGCAGCTTTAGGCTCTTGGGTATTGTTCTCTGCTTTTGCTGAAACAGGTTTCATACCGTGTGACCATTATCTGAGGTGCCCAAAGAGCCAAGTTTAAAGCCAGGCATCTGCATGCTCCTCATGGCACCCTCTTGCCCATTACCTAAATTGCTGAAGTGATAAGCAACAAAGATGCCTTTGCTCAGTCTTCCTGTATCTTCCATCCACCTGAGACTGTCACAGGAATTGTCCTTCAGATGCTTGGTCTTATTGTCACGGAGGCTTAAATCTATGTAAAGCATATGTAAAGCATTGCAAGATAGTCTATAAGGTTTGTTCAGGCTAAGTGGACTTATACTACCTTAAGATAAAGCAAAAAAAAAAAATACTAGAAAGATATATGTGCACGTTCCTTCTCTGGTTGGTTTTCTGGTTAGGAATAATGTCTGCAGGGCTGTGAGGTAAGATGGCTTTGAAGCAATGCATCTATATCACTTTCTTTTGCTTCTTTCTTTCTTCATATACAAAAGAGCTCAGTTAGTCAGTGCCTGAGGTCAAAAATGGGTTTATACACAGGGGATTGTCTATTCTCTAGGACATTTCAAAGCTTTCATTCAGCACGTTTTTGACTGCATCGTTTGTGGAATCTCTGGAGCTTGAACTCCATATTCCGTTCCAAGATGGGTAAAACCAGCACTGGCTTATACCACACCCTCTGTGTGCATATGCCTGGGATTTCTGTGCCTCTCTGCAGGGCTGGAAGCGCTCCCTGCAGACCTCCCTCACCTCTGCACGCTCGCAGTTTGGCATGCACAGCATGGCTTTGCAGTTTGTGTGATCGCTCTGCTGATACCAAATGCAAACAGGCAAAGGATCTCCATTAGACACAAACCATTTGGTTGCCAGCATCAAAAATATGGACTGATGCAGGCAGTGCTCCTGGATGATCGGTTCAATGTGGTCCTTAAATTTAAGTGTGAGTTTTGTTAGAGGGGTAAACTGAAGTTTATTTCAACCTCTTTGGGAAAAAGAAGGAAGGAATGACAGTTACTGGAAGCGGTGACCCAGGAACAGGTTTTGCTGCCCATTGTTATTCAGGAGAAGGATTTTATGTATCAGTAAGTGGAGTGCATAAGAAATGCCAGGCCACACTTGTGATGTAAAGAAAGGGCAGTATATGGAATTTGATTAGAGCCATCTTCTATGCATTATGTATAAGATAATACATTGGTGTCAGTTATATAGAGTAGAGGCCTTAATTCAGCTTGAGTCCTGCTGACATCGTAAACTGGGAGACAGGGAGTGGTTTATGGGCAGTAGTGGAGTCTCCAGACTGAATTATGGCCTCAGCATTCAGTCTGTTACTGAGAGTTGCAGTTGGTAGCAGGCAGTATATTACATGCTTTTACCCAGAGTAGGGCTGGTGACAAGGAAGGGAAAAACTTTATCACAGAGACACTGTGAGAAATGGGAGACTGAGTTATGGGCAAGACAACAATAGAGAACTATAAAACTAATGCAAGAGAAGAAGGGAGGATTTCAAGCTGGCCACAAGGAAAGATGCAGAATGGGAATAGAGTTTCCCTATGAAGTCACTGGTTTGCCCCTGTGCCCGGCCCTGCCCTCAGGGCAGGATGTGGCATCCCTTAGTGGGCAGGGATGATCTCTGCCATTCCCATGCCTTTTTTTGTTCCTGATCCCTCATAATTAGAGATGGCCTTTCACCCCAATGCCCAAGATTTTTAATATCCTTTCTGGATTTTTAACCATAATTATAATTGCTGTATATTTTTCCTGTCTGTATAAATGGTCAAATCTTTTCTAAGTCTCATTAAGTCCCTGGTCATGATGACTTCTAGGAGCTCTAAGTCCAGCAGGATAATAGCTTACTGTGTCAAAAATTAATGTTAGGTCTTAATTTCATCGCCATCCTTCCTCACTGTGGAGACAGAGGCATCCAAGCAACCTTTGCCATTTCTGTTCCTTAGCTTGTATTCATTTGTCATATGGCTTGTAACCTTTCTGTTCTCCAAGAGAGAACGTGGTGATCTTTCAAATATTTCTTCTTATGGGAATTGGTATGGATTTTTGTTACAAGTATGTGAAGGTTCTTGTTCTCCCTGAATACCTTTCATTTTTAAACAAACCCAAAAAGATAGAAGAGGGAGAAAAAAATTTGTGATAAATCTGAGAGTTAGAGGTCATTTCTCTCTGTAAAGCCTGCTTCTGCTCTTCCTTTTTCCCAAGTGTCTTTGAATTACTCAGAATGTCCCATTTGACTCAAGACTGTTACACCCACACAAATACAATTGTGTCCTTCCCCAAAACGCCTGCTCTGCTCCTGATAAATTATTGGTTCTCTTGGTTGCTTGGAACAGATTGTTCCTCTTAAATGATTACAGTGGTGCCAGCTAGCACCGATGGAAAGTAGTCTGGTCTTTGATACTAGGAAATGTGTGGGGGAAAATATCAAAGTGTCCATCAGGTTGGAAGGAGCAAGGTTAGTTCTGGAAGAAGTATAGTACTTGTTGCAGGTGCCCAGGGTCTTAGTCACACACATTGGAGCACTATAACCTCATCACAGATGTTGGTGGACTGGAAGTGTGCTCGAGTTGGTATCTCAAGTGATTTTTCCATGGATCATGGAAAATTTCATGCACAAATGCAGACGAGTCATTGTCACCATTGATATTTCAAGGAGAAAAGAAGACATCTTTTAAAAAAAACCAAACCTGCTGGTGTCCGAAGTGCACCTTTACGTACTTTTTAATTACTGGTAAGGTTGGTGACAGCTGAAGACAGGCATATAATATCCAAGACACCTTAAAAAGACACTGACCCCCTTAATGATACAAACACACAAAGAATATAGGTCACCTCCAATGCAGTGGATTAGTCGGAGCTCTGGAAAATCCATGTCGTTTGAGCAGCTGCACTTGTAGCTAGATGGAAAGAGTTAAAGCCAGGCACCAAACAAAGCTTGTCATGGTGGGCTGCAGTCCAGAGAACACTCTGGGGCCTGCGTAGGCGTGCATGTGACAAGAGCTGTCTGAAGTCAGTATGGAGGTAGAAGCCTTCCAGGAAATCTCTGCACAGAGAGAGAGGTCTCTCCTCATTTTTGTGGCCTGGATGGCATCCAGGTGGTTAAAGCACCCAGTGGTTCACCTCACCAAATCACTGGAAGTCAAGGGGACCTAAGAGCAACTTACCCACCACCTACTTTGCTGCAAACCACATGGGTTGGTGAGCCAAGCATGGATTGTATTGTAATCACCACTTCCCCCACGTCTATTGATTGTGGGGGGGGAAGTCTCCTATGCCCAGAGGTGGCTGAAGGGAAACTGAAGTTGTAAACACTTGACAACTATTTAAAAACCAAAAGTACTGCATAAAATAGGGTAAAGGGAGAGAAAGAGGATGGAGGTTTTGTTGTATGGTGCTTAAAAGGCACTTTGTTGCATCAGCTAACAGATTCAATGCCAGCTGACACAGTGTGCCCCAAAGATGTTTTTTATCAGGAAATGTTGGTTTGGAGTAGAAACCTCCTATACATAAAGTATCCTTCAGAATGACCCATGTATTTGTGCTAGGACTGACAATACATGATATAAATTCTTTTATTCCTTTCTCCAAAGCTTAAATTTTAAAGGTTTAAAAGCACTTAAAAGCACCCATTGCAGCCAGGAGCCTGACTCCCACTGAGCTGGCATGAGTCCTGCAGTCTCAATGTCCAGAAATTTCTTTCAAAATGGAAGTTCACTCTTAAATGGCTCTAGTGCCTTTTAATATTTTGTTCATGATCTAATTTGGATCTTAAGTATACCAATTTGGAAACAGCCTGCCTGACATCAAGCGATGAGTTTTTAAACTGGTATGGTTTAATAAGATTAACTTGCTGCAGTTCTGATACAGTCTTCAGTGAAAGCTTATTCAAATTAAGAATCAGTCAGAGGGGAAGTAGCCTCAAGCATAAAGTAGGAGTGAGGTGGTGCCAAAAATCAGGGCTCCGAGAGGCTTTGTTGTCTCAGCCTTCACTGAGAGCAGTAACCTTTACTGCCAAATTAATGCACTAAGAGGGGAGGGGGGAGAAAACATAATTAAGAGATTAAGCCCCAATATTCCCACTTTCAGCTGTCATCTTTGGAGATGTACACAGATATGCACCCACAGAAATGGATATATAGTTCAATTTTTTTTTGAGACTCCAGAATATGTATTAAAATATGTGGGAACTCTCTTACACGTCTGCTTGAATTATGGAGACTAATTCACAAAGTACAGCAGGGCCACTAAAATGAATGAATAAATAAGTGAGTTTGAGGAATATACCTGCCAAATCTGTGTTTTCAGGATCTTCTGCATAAAACAATTAATTCATGTTTTTTAATCATGTTAGTTTCTTCCAGTGTTTGCTTGCATTTCAGCAGCAGAGTATCTCCACCATGAATTTAATTTCCTCAGTGTTGGTATGGGAAATCTTGATTGTGTAACCTCTTTTAACCCAAGGGTTACATATTAATAATCCCCTTCCTCCCAAGGGGACACCCTCAGATTTGGCAAATACTGTGTGATTTCCAAATGTGTACCATATTGATAACACGTATGAGGAATCGGGCCCCTTCTGGTTCTGATTTGAATTCTGAGCATGTTGAGCATTTTCTCTTCTTCCATGAAGAGGAAAATTCTCAGCAGAGTTTCCATGCATAATTTCATTCCACTGTTTCAGCAGGAATAATGCAGCTGTGAAGGAGGAATGTGAAATCAAGAGCATATCACTTTTTGAATATCAGAGATTTTATTAGGGGCCTTACAGTAAGGAGGAAATATATAGGACAGATTGGTCACAGTCCAGTGTTGCTCAGCAAGAAGAGGAACAAAGCTGCAGTGCCTGTGGTGCTAATTTAAAGTCATGTTTAGCATTGGCTACAGGAATGGCTGAAGGGCTTAGCTGTGAGTATGAGGCCCTGAAGTAAACACTGGGTAATTTTGAAATCCCTATGCTGCAAGAGGAGCCATCATCAATTGTTGGTGGTCCATGGGAGGGCTTAACTAGAACAAAATAGTACAAAAATGTGTTGACTGCACAGGAAAATTAAAAAAAAAAAAAAAAAAAGAGACACTGAGATTTGCAGGGATATGTCTTTTGTAAGGGTGGAAAAAACGTGCCTTTCCTGTCTTCTGTGACATTTAAAAATAACTGAAAATAAAGGTGGTGGCCTGCTGAAGTTGGTTGCCAAATGGCATGGCTTGGTTGTTTTTAATTGGATAAAGCTATTGCAGCAGTTTTCTGTTGCAAAAGAAAGAGTAGCCAGAACATTTTCTCTCTGGAGAAGCGTACGACATCTAGTTTGGTTACATGAAGTATTTCTCTATGCTTCCCTCCCTCTCCCAGATGGCTATTGGCAAAATAGACAGGATACAGTATGATGTTTTAAGTATATGCATTTCTTTAATGTGCAACACTTGGCATGTTTGTATATACATCTAGAATGACTGCATATATGTAGAGGAGGATGTACATATGAGAAAGTACAGCAACATGTGCACAGGAAAATAGCAAATGACAGCCTTTTTTAAAGAGAAAATGGCACAATTCTTGCCTTGCATGTGCATAAAGGACAGAACTGATTTAATATCAAGAAGGAAGCAGAAGCAACACACAGTCTCTTCAGAGCTGATACCAGTAGCAACATCCAGAAGACCCCAAAAGTGTTGCAGCAGACTAGCAAATCCAAGTTGTATTATGATGTAGATATTGGCCATTTGGGTTTCTTCAAAACTGCAAAGAAAGCAAGAAAGTTGTGCTGCCCTGGATATCTGTTAAGCCCATTCTTCTATACCACATATAATGCTGAAAAATTGCTGTCTTAATATGCCACACAGGTGTCATGACTTCCAGCTTGGCACCTCCAAACGTTTATGACTGTTAATCAGTGAACTCACACTGTGACTGTGTATCCCACTTCTGCCCACTGTGTGTGAGACCATAGTCGGCAAATGGGGTCCAAGGGAGCTGGCTTCGTAACATGTCCAGGAATTTAACTTTTGACTTCTAGCTGCTTAAATTTCTCATTCTTGCCCAAGCTTTTCATTTGATTATCATCTTATTATCATCTCATTATTAGGCATCAGAGATAGCTGTAACTCTTGCTGTAATGCTTTATATTTTCTTCTGGCTTTACTTTCTGCTGGACTTTTCCTTTCTTTCTAGGAACTTCTCAGCATCCTCTTGCTCCCAGGTGATTACTGTGCTTTCTCTGTGAAAATTGTGCTGTTGTTGCTCATTTCATAAGTAATTACTTATTACAGAAGTAATCCTTTTGTTTTGGTTTTTCTTGAGTGTGGTTACAGGGGCTCTTATTAGGCTGTGTGGTGATGTAAGTCCTGTACTGCCCTGGAGTGAAGTCAGAGTGCTCTGATTTGGAGGTGCTCAGGATCTGCTGTGTTCCAAACAGCCTTGGTGTGGCTGCACAAGCAAGTGCCTTCCATGGGGATAACACCCCAGGGAGGGCAGTTCCTATTTGCAGTGTCTCCCTGCTACCAGCATTATGTGGGCAAGCAGGTGGGTACTCTTTGCTTGTTCTGTTTTGGCAGTGAGGAGGCAGTCTGTATTTTGCCAGGGAGCATCACATAGCTGGGATTTCTTTGATGCTGCACAGTCAGCCGGTATGGAATTAAGTTAATATTTTACAGTGCTTTTGTCCTGTGACTGTGTCCAGCCCCTTCAATCTTCCCAGCTCCTAATAAGGTGAGTCCCCTGACTTGCTGGTCTGTGCATGTGGCTCTGCCAGCGCCAGCAGATCAATCCATGTTTGTATTCCTGGCCTTGAGCTGGCTCTGACGTGGCAACAGCCCTGAGTGTGGAGACTTTTGCTGCCATTTCAGCTCAGCTTTGAGTAAGTGATCATGCTTTGCTGGGGCTCTCAGTAACCTGAGATGGTGTGCAAGGCAATGTGAGCAGCAGAGCAGGGTGAAAAGTACAGGACTGCATGAACAGGAAGCAAACCCAGATTTGTTTGGAGCTTGGGTGTGATCAGTGATGTTTGTAACAGTGCTTTGGAGCGTGAAGAACCTGATTCTGGAGTGTCTGGGGTAATGAAAGCACTGTTGAGATTTAGTAGCTCAGTTCAACTGAGAACATTTCCTGAATCATGGTGGTCATCTTCACAAGCACATGTTAGCAGGATCCAGGCTATCACTTTTGCAAGTCCCCTGCTGCAGCTTTCAGGAGGCCACAGAAAGGGCAGAGAAGGAAGAGGAATGTGCTGTGCTGTAGGGAGGATGAGGAGCATTTCACAGTGAAACCTTAATTCGAGGAATTGGCTTTCTCTGTCATGTAGTAAATTCATTAGTCATGAAGAGTGAGGAGGTTGATTTATAGCTATTAACTATATTGAATTGACAAAAGTAGCTTCTTGAAATTTAGTAGCCAAAATAAAGGCCTCTCAGGCATTAACAGATTAGACCTCTTAAAACAATTTAATTATTTATCCTGTGCAAATGGGATAGGATATTTCTAGAGTGATGCCTGTACTGCTTTAGACATATTTTAGTGTACTTGTGATTAAATGTCTGTTTGTAAATCCTGCTAATTGACTATTGGCACAGAGTGGTGGAGGAGAGGAAGGACCTTGGCTGAGACTTAATAATTTTTAATTTTAGGCATTTCATGGGGGAAAAAAAAAAACCAGAGAAAAAAAGATACCAGCCTGGTTTGAGCTAATGCTCATCTTCTGTTTTCCTCTGCTTCCCATGAACTCTGTCAGCATCTGTTCATACAGGAGTTAAGGGAGCAAAAAGAGAGGCTACTAATAGCACAGTCTGTCTGTATTAAAACACAGTGTTATGCATATATACTGCTATTCTTATTGCTGTAGTATGCGGATCAGGTGAGGTCCCATCATGATAGCATCTGCATATACATCATTCCCCACCTGGAGACCTTAAAATATCAGTGTACTTTTTTTTTTTTTTCTGTGAGTGATCATGGCATGCAGTCGTATCATTTCGAAAGGAAATGACTGTGCTGTAAGTGGCTCATCCTTAAGTGCTATCCTACACAGAAAGAGAAGGAAATAATTAAGATGACATGAATTATGTAGAACAGACTTGAATAAAGAGTGACAGAAGGGTTGGCTTTGACAGCTGGATGTTAAATGAAATTTGTTTCTGTTGTTACAGATGCATAGCCTGTTTTTAAATGTATAATTTATTTAGATTTATTTAAGGGGTAGAGGAAAGAAACAAGAAATCCCTGATGCAGAGAATTGAAATAATGAGTTGTTATACAAACATAAATAGTCATTACAAAATATTTTATTGGTCTATTTTTGCTGTATTTATAAGGGCATTTTAAGACTCCTTGAGTCTGCATTTTACATGCATGCAAATACATGCTACATTTTACCCAGCAATCCTTACTGTGTGCTTAATTGAGTTGATAGCAAAAAGACATGAATACTCCTGACTGCTTCAACGTGGCTCTGGGGAGAGAATGAATTTTTCATCTTCTCCAAAAGAGAATTTATCCTGAATGACTGTATCTCAGATTGTGTTTTATTAGTTACATCTCTTGGAAGGCCAAAGCTGTAGGTATGGGAAGCCTTTCTACTCTAAGCTGCAGGAACTTTAGCTATGAAGTAGAAACATCTACAAAGAAGTGCTTAATTGTGTTATAATTGGGGCTGTGAGTGTGTTTGGATATAAGGGTAGGGGAAAAGGGCTGTTTCCCCCCAGAAAAAGCTTTCAGATGGCTGGCTGGAGTTGAACTGATCATCTGGTTAGGATGGTATAATGCTTTATTGATGTGTTCAGCAACACTGCTGGTCAAGGATTTATAGCGGGATGAGAGGAATTATTTCTTCTGGATTTTTTAGACCAGGTCACTCTGGAACTCATCTGGTATTTGCTCATGACTTTTCCACTTGTGCTGTATGCAAATTGATGCTATTACTATAAATTTTAATTTTTGCCAAGACCTTTTTTTTCCCCAAAATTCAGAGTGTCCAGCAGGCCATACTTATTTTATGGAGATTAAGCTGAAGGAATGCTTAGGACTCAGTAGTCCTGAAACAGGCAATTATGATAAAACTTGCCTTCTGAGCAAATCCTTGCCTCCTCTCCTCTGATTGTTGCTGTCCTGTTTCACCATATATAATAAAATGTGTGTTTTGCCCTTCTTTTTATCCTAATATTGTATATTGTGTTAGAGATTTTAGGCACCCTTGGAGAAATTAGCAGAGGTTTCTCTTCTCCTAACCAGTAGCCTTGCCAGGTCTTTTCTCAGTGTGAACACCACCTGGGGTTGGGGTTTTTAAGGTTTATGTGTCTGTTAAGTGTAGAAAGAGATCTCCTTCTGCTTGACCGTGGCATTTGCTTTTCCTGTAGGTTGTTTGGAATCAACTGATGTCACTGATCTTTCTGTTATGCTGCTCCTGTTTGTTGCAGATGTATTTGATGCCTTTGATTGTTGCTGACAGCAGGATTCTCTGATAATCTGTGTCTCTGGATGATTGCTTAATTGCCTCTATGACACCTGCAGTAATATGGTCAGGAATTTGTCACTTTGGTCTTGAAAATTGTACAAAGTGTGGTTTGCTCACAGGTGTTTCTGGCACAAAACTGAGCCTCTTTCTTTTCTGTTTTTCCTATAGACTCCCAGAATTGCCTCTGAAGTTGCTCTTGCATGGTGGCAGTGGAGCTAGTTTGAAGTTTGGGAGGCACACAGGCAGCAGTTCTGAGGGACAGTGGCATGGCCAGAATTCCCTCTCCCATGCAAACACACACTATTCACAGATTCAACAGAGGAGGGAGGGCAGCTTCTCACACCCTCCACTCCTCATCCCAATTCCACCCAGAAACATGCAATTTTGGGTCATGGAATAACTCTCATTCTTTGTTGCCCTAAAATAAAAACCAGAGAGCTACTAAGGTCAAGAATTAAGTTGCAGTAAGGGTAATTCATTGTTGTGTACCTCTGGTACCTGCACTGGGTCACAGAACAAATGAGAATTTCAACAGGGCAGCAGGAGCAGAGTTGTATGGTCAAAGCCTCTGGCATTTCTTACGTTCCTACAATTTTTTCTTGTGCACTTTCTCAGAAACAACCTGAAGAAAACAGACTTTCTCTCAGCTGAGGCATGCAGTAGATTCTGTTTTCTGAAATAAGAAGCAATGCCATTCAAAAAGTCGTTCCTATGATTAAAAAGTTGATTACCTCTTTGTGTGTCTGGATCTATACCTTGCTTTAGAGGATTGATTGATGTGCGAATACAGCATGAGAATTATTCTTTAATCATTGTTTTTCTGATTATGTTATTCTTCAATGAAAACTGTTCTTTCAGCTTGTCAGGAGATAAATGCCACCCTGAGATCACAGCCCTGTGGGCAATTCCCACAGGGCTCAAGGGAAGACTGTGTTTCTAGTCATGAAATGCAGAGATTTTGTCCCCCAGTGCCCTTTCTCCAACAGTAAATGAGTTCATTTGGGAGAACCATGGATCCTTCCCATGCCAGAGATGATGACTTTGTACTGAGTGATCACAAAGTGGGGCATCAGTGGCATTGACAGCAGCTGCTCACAAGCAGCACTATTCAAGGAGAGCCTGTCCCTTGCACTGGAGGTCCTTGGCTGGGCCCAGTGGCTTCATCAAAGGCAGTAGGAGAGTTTGGGCATCCTCATGGAAGGATGGTTACTGAGACCAAACTGGACAGGAAAGCTGGGTGTGACAGGAATCTGCTGCATTGTGTGTGAAGTTGTAATTCATCCCTTTTCTCTATCATTTCAAGGTTTTTTGCCCTTATGGAATGGCAACTATTGAATAAAGGACAGAGCAATTCTTCCTCTGCAAGAAATTTCAATGTGTGCTTTGGATCAATAGAAAGAATGAAATGCTTGTCAATGCAGAAATTCTGGGAAGAATGTGATGGGAGGACTGACACCATAGATCCTAGAGGAATAAATTTGCCTCTTGGCTCTCCAGAAGCCAAAAGACAGTGTGACTCAACTAACATAATTAAAAAAAATGTACTAGCAGGTTCTGTTCAGGTTACTGAAAGTGCCTTCTGTGTGCTGAATCAGTGTTTAGATCAGTGTTGTGAGCAGGGAGAAGTCCCCTGGATAGCTGTTTGAAACTGTTACTGCCAATAACTTCTTTTTTTGCTCTATTTTCTGCTTAGATATTGCTTGATGTGGAAATGGGTGCTATAGATTTATTTTAGCATTAATTTATATGGGAGATGTTACTTGTGAACGGTAAATAAAATTCTATTTCCAAAGAAACACTAGAAAATTGGATGTTTGTGACATTCTTGTGTATTAAAATGCATGGTTACATCAATAGATGCCAAAGAAACATACTGGATAATCTGTCAAGTTCACATGGTATCCTTTTCACCACCATTTAGAAGGTGATGGGGAAGAATGACAGTGTCTGTATTAGCAGAGTCTTAATTTTAATTAATTGTTGTGATTTTTCTGCACATAAAGGCTTGCATCTGTGTTAGACAGCTCTTTAGTCTGACAAGTACTTTTGTCTCTTTGAGAAATTTTGATTCAAAAAGATGCGGTGGGCACCTTTGATAGAGAAGAAATGTGCATGAAAGCCTGATGAACAACTGGATCATCTTGTGTGGTGATGCATGGTTTGGTTTTGTTGTTTTGGGAGGTTTTCTTGGTGGTGAGGGAATTGCTGGTGCTGCCTGCTATGTGTTGTGTACCAGCAAACTGAATTTAGGGAATGACTAGAGCCAAGGCATATAGCAGGCACAGCTTGGAAACAGACAGGTTTGGTCACTATAAAAGTGGGGGATAGCAAGGATGGAAGGCCACATCATGGTTGAGAGAGATTTCCAGGAAAGTATTTTAGAAAGCAGCCTGGAGAGGTGATCTGAGGAAGAAAAGGAGGAAATCTTGTGGGTGAAGGCAGAAGAGCTCACTGGTAAGGATGCAAACCTTGACGTGGATCATGAGGTATCTAACTCAGTGATACTCTGTGTCCTCTGGGGCATGGAAGAAAATGGAGGCCGTCCCTTGCTTCCATCACATCCCAAATTAGATTGTGCCCATGAGGGAGATGTAATTTAATTAACTCGGAGAACCTCAGCATCGCCGAGACACCGGAGTGGCTCCGCGAGCATCCCGATGACTTCACTGTGCATTTGTTATCCCAGCCTGCTCTCCTGTCACGCCTCCCGCTTTCCAGTTGATAAGAGCCTCTGCCTTTCCATTTGGTCGATTAAATGCTGTAAATTCTGCAGCGAGGGGCAAAGCATTAAATTTCTCAAGCGTGTCTGTGCGTCTTATCGTGGAGCCGCTTCCATGTTGCTAACAGTATTTGATTCATACTGAAGGAAAATTGATGACCTGAATCCTCCTCACATAAGAGCTTCATTGTTAACATCTCTTGTTCTCAGCCACCTCCCCGGTTTTTTTTTTTGTTTTTTTTTATGCCTTCCCATTCAATTTATCAAGCATGCTTTTGGCAATCAAAGGCAAGAAGTCGCTTTCATTCTCAAGCAACATATTCTGTGTCATTTTATCAAGATGCGGAGCTCCGAATTCTCTGAAGAGAAGCTAAAGAAGTGGGAGCTGTAGTTTGTCACTGTCTCCCATGTCACGTTAACGGAGGATTGCAGCCAGGGTGACAACAGAGCATTCCCAGTAAAAGAAAGCTCCCTCACATGCTCAAGGAGCCGTAGGTAAAATAACCTTTCTCATTGCATCAGTGTTCGCTGCCGAAATTCACAGCCTCGGGTCTGGCACGTGGTAAAATGCTTCAGGAGGGGGCTTTGAAATACCTGACCTAGGAGATGCAGAAGGACTGTGTGTGGATTTAAAAGAATGAGGAGTATCGAGGGAGTTGATAGATGAAAGAAAACAGGCAATTAAAACTGGTCAGGCAGCATCAACATGAGTTCAAATAACCTCCTGCTTTCCAGAGGGCAGAATCTCAGGTGGATTTTGTAGCCTGAGTTGTCTGGCTCTTTGTGGGCAGGCTGCTCTCACTATTACTACTTACTATATTTTGTTCATGTTTTTAAGATTAATTCTAACTCTTTTCTATTGCATAATACACCTGGGGTTAGTCTCCTGTTTATGGAGACTCAGAAATGGGTTAAGCAGATTTAGGAAAACACAGGAGTAGTTAAGGATGCAGTTAGCTGTGGAATGGACCCGCACATAATTTTACTGTGTGTTCAAGAAGTGTCTCTGAGGCTTTTTTGATGTTGTTCTTTCTTAAATGAGGTTGATAGATGAATTATCCAACTAAACCAAACCTTTTTTTGCTGGGTGCTTCTAGTGACAAAAACATGCGACTTTCTAGTGTTTTGAGGGATCTGGCAATTACAGTTTGCATAACCTCCAATCTAGATGAAGAATGATAACATTGGTTTGAGTTCTGTTTCAACAACTGAAGAGAAGGTGGCATGTCATTTTCAAAAGTAGCTTTGTTGGGGAATTGCAGTGAAACTTCATTATTTTGCCAGACCCTTTAAAGATGGGCTGGTTGATTTAACAGCTCTGAAAAGGAGCTGAGCCCTTTGGAAAATTTGGCCCAGGTAATGCAACAGTCATTATTTACAACCTGGTGCTGGATATTTCAGATTTACACAAGCAATATGCACGCAATTGCTGTTTATTGGGAAGAGGACTGGGGAAAAAAATCATATAAACTTAATTGAAAGCATCTGTGTGCTAGTCACCATTTCAGGTTCAGTGCAACTGGCAGGTCTGCCTGTATGGCCACTGCAGTGCACAATGAGAAAGGGTGAGATGGTAACTGTTGTCAACACAGTTATGGTAATAAAAGACTGGAAAAGTAAGAAGGATGAAAGGAAGAACAAGTGTTTCACTGTCTAATTTAAATGCCCTTGGTTATCCCTTGCTTGCCTACTGTAACCTGACAGCTTTCACTCTGTGGAAGCTGTTTTCTATATAATCCCAGTAGAAGTCAAGATTTGTCTCTCAAGTTGTTTCTCTCATCCTCAGTACCTGACCCTGCAGTCTTCCCAGAAAAGCAGGAGAAACTCTTTGTAATAAATTACCCATCACCCTATATGATTGACTCTATTTTTATCCTACTCTTATTTTTTTTCTTTTTAAATACACTGGGTAGTTCAGCCCCTAAAGAGGAGTTCCTCTGACACTAATCACTTCCCATCCATCCAGACATTGCATCTGATAGATAGTACAATTGAATAGCTTGAAGGTGTATGGCATGAAAATTATTGGGAAATGGTCAGAAATTGCATTTGGTGGTTTGCCAGCTGGGATTTTTTGCTTCAGTCCATTTGGGTTTGCTGTGGTGATTTTGGAGCATTTGATTTCCTTCTTATTAACCAGTTTTGTTTTATTCAAAAGTATTTCTGAAATTGTTTTGAGATACTAATTGCATTCAAGCTGGGGGGCAGGGAAGCCTAGATATCTTGAACAGTCTTCCAGATGACTTAACATGACAGCAATCTTAAAACAGCAATCATTTCATTTTGATAATGTTTTAAATTCAAATAAACAGATATTGATGCTTTTTCAGTTACTGCTTTCACCCTGTTTTGTTTTCTGATGGTCATAACAGGCAGCATGCTCATTTTCCATTAAGTTTTTTTTGTTTGTGTCAGTGATTTTAGGTGTTTCTTGAAAATTGTTATTTAAGTTGCAGTGGTGCTCTCTGCAGAGTATCTTGGGATCCAGACTCTGATTCTGCCCATGGTGCTGGCTTTTAATCCTGTCACACAGCTAATTTCTCTCTCACTGTTTTCAAGACATCAGAGCTAATTACCCAGAGGCATGGACATAATTGTGCTAAAATGCTGGGGAGAGGAGTGGTTTTGGTGTGCTCTAGAGAGCATTTAAGATGGAATTGAAATGAATTCTCTCCTGTATTGTTGTCCATAGGCAATATCACCACTCACAGGTCTCTTACTTTGAAGTATTCTTGCAAGCTTCAAGTCAGGACCCCAGTGTGCCCCATTTTCTGTGTGTGTTTGCTCGTGTTGTATATACATGTGTCTTTTCCTCTGACGCAGGTCATCAAGCTGAGCTGTCAGGTATGTCTTGTTATGAGAGAGTCACTTATTGCAGCAATGAATTGTCCTCACTGAATTAATTTTCACTCCAACAGGGTTTTCAGTGAAAGTTTACAGACACTATAGTTTAGGCAGGCAGCCAGCGCAGAAGGGATTTCTGTTTGTATTTCTTTATTTCAGTGCCAAAGGAGGATTAGCTTGTGCTGAAAGGGTTAGAGAGGTGAGCTAGAAATGCTTGACCTAGTCTTTACTAGACACTTGCTCATTATTTTCTTTTGAGCATTCTGAAAGGCCTTCTTCACATGTGTGGGCAAGAACAGGTTAAAAACCATGTAGACCTGCCAAAGCTTTACAAATCTCTTTACTACCTTTATTAAACCGAGCTAAAAGAAAACCTCTGTATCTTTTTTCCCCTTTTATTCCCTTAACACCGCCCTCCATCCCCCAGCCCCCCTCCCCCTTGGCCCATAGGATTTTGGTTTTTCTTTCCAGCCCGCACATCTGTAAATGCCTGCTAGGTACAGGAGACACATTTTCATGGTTCGTTAGCTTTCCAGCCCTGGCTTGTCAGTGCCCACGACTCTGCAAAGTGTTCAGAGCTTTGTTGGGTTGCTTGTGACGGTGTTTGGATGAGTGCTGCAAATTTTCTGTAACATATCTGGTAATTTACTTGAATGTAGCACGAGCTGGAAGATGGGAATGAGCTTTTGATCTCTGACATTGTGATATCAGCAGGGGAGAAAATAAAAAACACCTCAGAGTCAAGATGTATTAAATTAGTTGGAAAGTAAATTGACAGAGAGTTGGCAACAAACACATGATCACTAACCCTTTGAGTAAAGTGTGGGTATGTTCCAGCAGTGGAAAGTAGTTTGCCCTGAAGCTTTTGTCTAAGAAAGCTGACTGGTAATAGTAAGAGTAAAGGCTTAGCACTTCTATATCCAATAACTTCTTGGGGGACGTCACAGCATGGTGTTAAGAATGAAATGAAAGTAAATGAAAGTTGTTAACACAGTAAGAAAGTTGTCACATCTTATTTGGAATTCTAAACTATTTATGTAAGGCTCCATCCTGAACTGATATCCTGTCAGGTTGTCATTTGTGCAAAAATCTCTGTGTCCCTCTTTTCCTAAGTCAGTTTGTTTTCCTGTTTCCCTGAGCTATGTAGTAAACGTAATCTAGTTCATTTAACAACCACAGTATTGCAGACTGCCAACACTGTCAAATGGACTAGCACGGGAAGCCTTTGAAATTTCCTCAGTATTATGATAGTAACATACCAAGTATAATCAACAAGCTACACTGATCCTAAAAAATCCACCAGCCCTCAAACCCAAGCGAAAATGCAACGTGTTTCCATTATCACTTGTCAGTGCGCTGGGAATCCCCCTGCTTCACACTTTGGAGGAATGTGTGCACTCCTAAGATGGTAAATGCGTCCTGTAGCAGAAGTTACTAACTTTATTTCTGTATCCAGTGGCTTTTGAAGTAGCTATTCAACAAGCGTGCATTGAAATCCTTTTGAATCACTTTCTAGAAGTTCTTCCTAGAATCCCTTTCCAAAAGGCTGCTCTCAGGGCAGTTCTGAGACGTGGTCTAAATAACTTGAGTGCAGATTTCTTCTGCACAAAATCTGACAGCGTCTTTGTGGGAGCAGTGGTGGGACGGTAAATCCTGAATGCATTGCAACAAGGAAATGTGGAACAAAATGGTATCGCTTAGATTTAGGCCAGGAAGCCAAATCACATCAAGGAGCAGCTCTGAGTTAAGGCAGATGCGCTGGGCACAGAGGGGAGCAGACAGGGAAGGGAGGCAGAAGGAAGATCAGCAGTTAACCCACTTAGTCAAGTTGTTGCTCCATAGAGGAGCTTGTAGGATATGGCCACTCTTTGTAAGCAATTCATGTGCTTGGTTCCTCCTCAGTCTGCATGTGTTTATGTTTTCTTCCCAAGGATTCCTCTCTATTTAATAAGATCAAACTCAATTATTGAACTATGGACTTCCTTCCCTAAAACTTCACGTGCCCAGATTTCCCAGTAGTCTGCCTGGAACACAAATACCTGAGTAATTTAAACAGGTGGCCATTTGCAGCGTAATTACTGCAGTTGTTACTGATAAATAACAGCCTCAGCTTGCAAACCCCAAGAATATCTAATTTGTTTGCCTGCCTGCAATGGATTGTCTTCTGTGCAGAATATAGATGATCCTGCAGCCACAAGCCAGAAAAAAGTAAATTATAGTCCCTGGAAGCATTCACAGGCTATTTGCAGGACCAGGGCCATCATTTGCTTCTGTGAAGGCATCTGGTCTGTACCAGCTTTAATGATGATCCTAGTTTTGCAGACAGGAAAGAAACCCTGGAGCAGCTTTCTGAAGTTTCCAGTTGGTGATTTTGTTTCCACCTTTATCAAACTGGCCATTTTGTTCTCCACAGTCTATAGCTGATGAAGACGTAGTATTTGACCATTTTGATTTTTCCAATAATATTTTTATACTGGCTACTTAAAAAGCTTGGATTTTAATGCAGAGTTTTTTTGTTGCTTTGTTTTGTTTTGGGATTTTTTGGGGGTTTTTTTTTGGTTGGGTTTTTTTTTTGTTTGTTTGTTTTTTTGTAAAACCCTCCTTTAAGGTATGACAGATACTGGGGAAAATGATTCCTAATTTTTACTGATAATTAGTCTAAGTTTCTTTATCCTCATAGTGCTAATCGTAGTAGGTATCTGCTCTTATATATGAGACACATCCAGGGATGGGGCATCCATCCACAACTTCTCTGAGCAACCTGTGCCGGTGCCTCAGCACTCTCACACTAACGAAATTTTCCCTAATATTTAATCTAAATCTAATAATCTTCATCTTCAAGCCATTTCCCCTTGTCCTATCCCTACATGCCTTTATAAAAAGTCCCTCGTCAGGTCTCTTGCAGCCCCCTTTAGGTTCTGGAAGGTTTTGCTAGGTGGTCTCCCTGGAACCTTTTCTTCTCAAAGATGAACAACCCCAACTCTCAGCCTGTTGAAAAGTTACATCAAACTGTCTTTGTATATATCCTTTACACCATTGGAGTTTATTATATAGTTGCTACTACAAACTTGCATTGGCATTGCAGAATTTTGGTTCTGAATGACAGAGCTGTTTGACAGAGGGAGAGAGGAATTTGGTTACAACTGTACTTTTTAAGTATACCAGCCAAAAAATGAGAGAGATAAAATTCAGTTGAACATTAATATTTTTGGGTTGTGGGATAGGATGTTTCTTTTCTTTGATCTTTGAAAACCTGTCTCCCAATAGATATTCTCAGATGCCTTCTGGGGAGCTCGGAGTTGTAAACCTTTTGTCTGCCTAGAGACATCTTAAAAACATCATAAAGCAAATAACCAGCAAAAATGCAACATATCTTAGCATGCAAAAGATATGTACATATATATCACAGGAAATGAGTCCTGAAGGAAATTAAATCTAAAAAATCTTAGGCGGATAAATTGCAAGCATTTTTTGATACTACATTTGATATATTGCCCATACCAGTGTGAGAGAATGTAGTCTTTATTTTTAAGCCTTGCAACTATTTGGTGATGATATTCATATTTGTTAGAAAACTGCTTTATCTAGTAAGTTTGAGCTGCTGAACACTGAAGGCTTGTCAGTAGAGTTGGTAACCAGACTTTGAGCGATTTCACTTGACAATGTATTGTGCAAGATTGCAGATGCCTTTGTGGAGAGCTGTACTTTGTTAAATATTTCAGCTGTATTTTGTGTTTCTTGACTAAGCCTTCATTGGGCGAGAACTGCATATTGAAATTCACCTTGTGGTTTGAGCCTGATCTCTTTCTATTTCTTGTTGCTCTGCTCACAGCTTCCAGTTTTCTGTTCACTGTCAGGCTGAGTCAAGAATACTAATGATCTGGCACACATTGGAGTTGGAAAGCTTTGTAGGTAGTTATACTGTTATTAAATCCAGCTCCTCGGGGTTTTTTCCATCTGAAGAACATGATATTCTCCACTTCCTTTTGTGGCAGTGATGCCACTGTCCCATTACGGCTCCACTGTTTACCAGTCTCTGTTTCAGTGTCTTTTACATATTACTGGCCACGCACTCATTTTTAATATTTCACAGAGTAGATCCATATTCTGTATCTTTTGGATGAATCCACTTTTGGTCGTATCCAAGCAAGCTGCCATTATAAGCTGCCAGAACTTGGACTCCTTTTTTTGTTGGACATGTTTTGTAATGGCATAAGAATTTTGGCATGCTGTGTTGTAGAGGCTGATGTCAGTCACTGCTGTCTAAACACACTAGATTTCCTATCAATTACACCACTAAATCTTTGACAGATTCTGCCAATCTTTGGGTAAATGCTTCCCAGTTCTTCATCTTGACAGCCAAAAGAGGAGAGGGAATTGAGAGCTACTTTGCAAAGAACGTACAGTATGAGGCATGTGCTGAAGATTTTTTTAGCTGACTTTTTCCACAGTTAAGAAATCTATGGTAGGTTTTAGTTGGGGTGCACTCTTTTCAGATGCCTAGCATCAGAAATGTCTTAGTATTGTGTTTGGTTGTAATTTAACTTAGTATAGCTGTTTCTTTTTTTTTTTCCAAGTGGACGGTGTAATGAGTTTTGTTTTCACTTCTTAACCAAAAAGCTATTTTTGTGGTTGAATGAAAATGAAGACAAATGTCAGTATATGTAGCACTGAGAATTTCCTTGCCTTGAATACAAAGGTATCTCTGTCCAGGATACCTTTGAAGCAGCATTTCAGTGAGAGTGTAGGGAGCTTCCAGCTTCATGTCCATAACTGTCTGCTCAATTCTTTCCTGCTTAGAAAATCACCTGGGTGCTCTGTTGACGGGAGTTGCCTCATTGTCTGCACCTTAAACCCAACATTTGTGTAAATTACTGGGTCCTTCATACTTGTATTTCACCTGTGTGTTTTGTGTATTATATGTGTGTGTATTTTTTAAGTGTATTTTGGAAAAGATGTCTGCATTTATATACATATGCCTTGAAACTAGAAACTTAGTATTAGCATATCTCCGTACATATTGCTCAGTAAAATTAAATTATATTATTAGGAATGTGATTTTAGACAGATGTGAATCAACATTTGAACAAGAGTGGTTGAAACCTTCTTCCCATTAAAATCATTAGCTACCTGTAGGTAATCAGGAATGATATTTTAATAAGCACAGGTAAGCCATCTGAGGAAAGGGGAAAAATAATTAGGGAATATAAACCTGATTTATTTTATCAAGGCTTTTCTTTATTAGTCCTTGAAATAAAGGTATTTTAATTGGCTCACTGCAGGGTTGAGTGACCACTAAAGAGAAGAGTCAAAAGTCATTTACCATAGCAGTTCACTGTGGCTTTCAGTGCTGCTGTTACTTGCTTTTACGTGCACACAACAGTTAAACATAGGCAAACTAATTGAACTGGAGTTGTTTTGGAATGGCTATGCCAGGTGAAAAGAGATGGCTTCTTTTTGGACTTGTCTGAACAGAATTTTTTTTTCTCCTTTTGCATTGAAACCTAGACCTAATGAGGTGTGCCTTAATGTGGGCTTGTGGTTCTGGACGTTCCTTTCCATTTTGCAGCTCCCTGGGATGCAATGACCCAGCTGCAAAAGGTACAGATAAAGTGCCAGCTTGTGCACAATGAAAGGTTAAGGCAGCCTTCATGCCTCTCTCCTAGCTATTTGCACCAGCCTTTGAACTCCCCTCACTGTCATTTTGCTGAATATTCCCCTTTGGGGGGTGTTGGGCAGCCTGAGCAAGCCCTTGCACTGATGTGGCGTCATCTCTCCAGACCATCCCATTAGGACTCCTGAGACCCATTGCAGCTCTTGGAAAATAGGCTAAAGTTGAAATGCATGTTCTCTCCTGTAAATTAATAAACTGTTATTACTTTGTTTTCAACAGCTGAATGGATTTAACATTCCTTTTTGACACAGATTTTCAGTGTCTCCACCTCCTATCCATCCTTTCTTTTTAAAGAAATGTTTTCTTTGGGTTTACATCAGGTTGAGGAATTTGTATTGTGTGTGACTGTCACTTACAGTGAGGGAATCCTGTTTTAATCCCTTAACTATCATTGAACAAAGAAGGAGTTTGTTCTTTCAAGTTGATGCAGGAACGCATTAGTGGTGATAAAAGGATATACTGTTTAAAACAGCTGAGAGAAGCTGCTGTCTGTATTGCTCTTTCTGCGTTCCTTATCCATGATGGGCTTAGGAGGAGCCTGCACTTGCTCTTTGACCATGGGGGTCTTCATTGTGTGGGGCAAGGGAAAAGAGAGAAAAGAGGGAAGAGAGTTGCTATGATAATTTTGGAGCCTGGTTAATCACTCAGTTGAAGGTTAGGAATCCTGTGATGTACAAAGAGATTAATTAATGATCTGCACACATAGAGCTGCAGCACTAAAATGGGATTTTCTGCTCTTGATTGTCCACAGGCTTTTTTTTTTTTTTAATTATTAGAAGGATGGCGCTTCTCACTCACTTCCTGCAAGTTTTGATCATGCTATTAACACAGTTTTCTAAAATAAGTGAGAAAGCAGCCACAGTCAGTTGTTTAGCCATGCAAACACACATTCATGACTACACTGAGCCATCCCCAAAAGCATGATTTGTGTTGGTAAATATAACACAGTGCAACACACAGTGCTTCTTCTAATCTAAGCTTTCAGCTTCTGAATCAAACCTAATGTTAGCAGATTCTTCACATCTTTGTATAAGTTTTGGGAAGAGAGGTTTCCACAAATGGGACTGAAGGCTGGGGCACGATTCACTGTTTCATTTATGTGCGGATACTAAAGGAAGCTGACCTTGAATGTGGTCTTAAAATGGAGTAAAACCACTTAAAAGGCTGTTACAGCTACCCCTGATGATACAGCACCAAGTCAGGGATGCCTAGAAATGAGTTCTTATGCCCTGTGGGTTGCTGGTCAGCAGAGGAATAAAAGATTAAATGGAAATTACAATCCATCTGGAAAGGATTTGTTATCACCCAGGATGGACTGGAGTCAACAAGGGATTTTATTAATTCAATTAATAAAATCTTTTTTCTCTTCCTGCTGAAAAAGAAATCAGAAAAAATAGATAAAGTGGCTGAAAAATAAGGTGTCAGTGATAGGATTAGAGAAGTTCCTGCAATTTTGCAGTCATTTGCTTTGAATTAAACATCATTTGAGTGTTCTTGGGGCACTAATGCTTTCCCCCCCTCCTTAGTCTCAGGCTATATTTGTAGGTTGTTTTTTTTTTCTTTTTCCTTTCTCTAATCAGGCCTGGCCTGTGCCCCTAATTGGGACTATGCAGAGGCTACTTTTTGTAGGTTCTATTTCTGGTGGTGTGTTTGGGTGTTTGCCTCCATGTGCCCTTGCCAGCTGCTTCCCTGGAATTAGAGCTTTGCTCTCCCAGGGTTGGATCTGCCTCTCCTGCCTCCCTAAACACCAGTGCCTTGGATGTGGCTGGCTGTAGTCACACAAGTCTTCCCAGCAGGATAAGACCCACAAACTGCTGTTTTTAGGTACTCAGAGATTTGTGCTTTCCTTTTATTTTGAACTACCTCCTTATCAGCAGGGCACACACAGAACTATCTGTGAGATGCATTAAGAGTAGATTTTAGGTGAAAGCTTTATTCGTTCCATCTGTAATTAAGTGATTTGTTCCAAACTCATAAATCTCTCCTGGCTCCTTCTTTTGCCACTAACTAACTAACTCATCCTTCCAGCTTCATGTAAGGCACTCTTCTCCCTGCTCCCTTTCTAGATCAGGTTTCCTTCATTGCCTCCTTTCTTCTTACACCTTGTGCTAGATTGGATTTTTTTTTTTCCTAAAAAATGCTCCTTTGTTCTTCCTAGCAGCCTCCATTTTCATGGACTTTTTGTGAAGAAACTGGGTTGTCTTTTCTCTTTACCAAGCATCTTCCTGTCAAGTCAAAGCTCCTAATTTTTGTCTGCCTCGTGACCCTAGCACAATTTTGGCTGTGTTGGTTGCTTGTGGCTAAATTAGCGGGTTCTTCCTTCTCCTCCCGGTTCCTTTCCTTTATGCATCTCGCATGTCCCCCATCAATCACCGTGTGCCAGCCTCAGAGCCTGGCAGGAGCAGCTGGCACCTCCTGCTTCCCCCCTGCAGCCAGGGATCCATCCCACTTTTGGCCCATTCCTTTATTCCTGCCGGAAGGACTCGTGGCTCCTTTTTGTGTGCTTTGTGCAGAGGGAGAGGGTGGTAGTGCTGGTGGGAGTGGCCAGGTTAAAATTGCTGTGGAAATCTAAGCTGGCTCCCTGGGATCAGACACAGCAGTGACACTCCTGAAGATCTCTGTTGCCCTTCTGCTCATCAGAAGTATTTAACTCTCACACTGTCTGCCCAGGGTTGTGGAAGAGCTCCATCCATTGAAGAGTCCTGGCATTGCCACTGCCTTCCCCAATGCATCTGCTTTCAATCCTTAGCCAGCATTATCCAAGCAGGGCTGAGGCTTAGGTAAGCTCTCACGACTCTGTGTGCTATTTTTGAACATTGCTGTTTGGAGATGAGTGAAGGAAAGATTGGTAGGCTCATACAGGCAGTGAGACATAAATGTCTTAATTCTTTGGAAGCACTGCTTGGATCCTTGGAGATACGCTGCAAGTCCACCATGTCATAAGCCAATGTCAGTGTGCTCTTTTTGCCCTCTATCCATGAATCACTTGAGTGAGTAGAGTCCAGGTTTGTTTGCTTTTCACTCAGTCAGGGCTCACACCCTGAGTGTGGCCAGCAGAGCCAGCCTTGACTCTGAAGCAGCCTGCCAGCACTATCAGTAGCTAATTAGAAATCTGCTCTTGTGGTCAGACCTTCTTTCAGCATGTTAATTAATTTTCCAAACCTCTGTTATTTGGAGGAATGGGACCACCGTGGCAAGATAAGGAAGATCTGGCTTCCTTTCCAGCTCTGTTACGCTTCTGGATTCCCATCCTCCTGTGTGCCAATCAGCCTGGTGATGTAGCCAGCCCTAGGAGAACATGCTCCTGCCTTTCTCCTCTCCATTTGATATTCTGTGTGTGTCTCCCACCTTTATTTTGCATTCTCTTGCAATATCTAATTGATTCTTTACGAGACCTCTGTGTTCTATTTCTTTCCTGTGTAAAAATGTCAGTGCTGTTCAGCATCGTTGCTCTGTGGCAGGAGTCCTTGGGGTCAGGAGGCAGGTTCTGGGTTCATGTCCTTTCTCTCTCTCAGTGCCTAAACTCCCCCAGGGCAGTCTGTGACCCCCTTTTGTCACACAACTGGGCTGCTCTGTGGGGTTTTGGGGTGTGCACTTAGAGCTATGAACTGGAGGAGGAAATGGCTATAGCCTCTAAATTCTGCAGCATGTCATGTTGTTTCTCTTCTTCCACCTGCAAAACAGAGATAACTACTCTTAACCCATCTGTACCAGAACAGTGTTGAGAGATTTAATTAGCTGCTGTCCACAGGGTTTTGAAAGGTGTAAGATATATCTGGAGTATTATTAAAGGTCTTACTAAGATTAGCCTTGCTGAGTTCTGCTCTTTCCCATACAATTACCATGTCCACAGTGCATGTGCAGATATGAAATAGTTAAGAGTTTTTGCATGTCTTTAGAAAAGCCATCCCATTAAAACAAAACAACACATCAAAGTGAATGAAATCCTTTTGAAATAATCTTTCTTACTGTATGTGATTTAGGACCAGCTGAACCATCTGAAAAGCCATAGCAGGGAGCGAGAGAGGGAGAGGGGGAGAGAGAAAGACACTTATTTATGTGAAGTCTGTACCTCTGTTCGACTTTGTACAGCCAGCAACTGAAAAAAAAGGCTTCCCTAGTGTGTCCAAGTTTCTGGTGAATGGCTCCTTTGGGTGCGGAAGTGAGTGCTGCGGATCCTTTCAGCCGAAAGGAACAGTTAATGAGTGTTTCTCTGTTCTGCCCTGCTGGAATGAGACACATCCCTCTTTCTAGGTCACTAAGTTAATCAAGTCAAGGATTTCTGTCCATTGTCCTTCTTATCAGTCACAGCTGCATTTGCATTAGGAAGCTTTCTGTTTCTTTAAGCCTCATTCATGTACTGATTAAATTCCTTCCCAAGTCTGCAAAAGCAAATGTCTAATGTATTATATAGCCATCTCCTGACCCAAGTAAAAACAACATACAGTAGAATATGCTTAAAAGCAGAAAAAAGGGGAAAAAAAAAATCACTGCTTTGATTTATCTGATCTGCAGTGATAAAACACACAGGTAAAGCAGGTGGAAGCTTATGTTTCTAATGTGTGATTTTTAACTTGATGCCTGCTAGCATCAATACCAGTGTGTACCTGAACAAACAATTTAAGGTGGGAAGTGAAATTGCTCTTATTGAATGTTTGAGTAAACACTGCTGTAGCATCGCCTAATGAACAGCAGTCGCTGTTGCAACACATTAGATAATAAATTGGTCCTGGCAGCACATTTCCATTTCACAAGGATGACTGAAGGATAAACTTCAGACAAAAATGTAAAATTACTACCTTTGTAACCAAATAGTTGTAACCATTACTCTTAAAAAATTTGCAGTCTGTCTACGGTTATGCTTTAGTTTGATGTTTGGAGGCATAAGCTAAAATGTCTATCCTATTGATTATGAGTGCAGTTTTGGACAAAATAATAAAGATTTCCTTGGCTGCAGCCCTCCAACATCCCTAAGGGATTGTTATATTTTTTTGGTCCCTGTGGATCTCCTGAGTTACTGGGAGATGCAGACTTTAATCTTCTGCCAGTACAATTCTTGCTTTTAACACTGTAGGAAAAATGGCCTTGGTAATTTTCTCGCCTTTCCAGTGGCCACTTCTTCATTTTCCAAACCTTCATTGACAGTCTTGAGAAACACCTTTTGGATAACAACACTTAGACTTTGATTTTGTTTGTAGTAACATCATCTAGAATTCCCTGCTCAGCAACTCTATTTTACCCTTCCTCATAGGTTTTCCTGCAGATTCCTTCACAAGGGGCCTCTCTTTCACCATAAACAATGCCCTGAAACTTGAACCTCTCTATCCTCCCTCATCCTGGTAAGCATCTACGAGTTCAAGTTCTTTGCAGAGTAGGAAGGAGCTCCCTTGGCTCACTTTTTTTTTCCCCCTCCCATCTGCTGTCAGACAAATATTTAATTCCCCTCAGCTCTGTGGAATTCAAGTGCTGTGTCCTGATCATGGGGCTTCCCTCAAAAAGCAGCCAAATGGAGGTCAGCAATGCTGACAGCAGCAGCAGGAGCAGGGTATGCCTCAGAAATGATGTGCAAACTGCTAATCTTAGAAGGCATTACAATGCAGTTGGACTAACCTGAATTTTTTTTTTTCTCATGAGCCTGCTTCTTGCAAAAGGCTTGGATTGTCTCTGGCTTTGTTCCTCTTAGGCTGCAGTTCAATCAGTGTCTCATGTGTGTTTGTTTTTGCATTTTAATGCCTACAAATCTACTCAGCCAGTCTTCTGAAATGCCGTAAGTGTCCAGAATTGAGGACCAAGGAAGGACTAGTGTCCAGAATTGAGGACCAAGGAAGGACTCTGGTTGGCCAGGGAGTTGGTAAAGATCAGTGGCTGTGCAGAAACATGCAGACACATATTCTGAAGAACCATATAGTGATCTCACATCAGTCTCAGATAGCCTGGAAGATGGTGAAAGAGGGCTACATTACTTGGCTTTTGCTGAGAACACTCTCTGCTGCTAGAGGAATTTCTGCTATTGCAGTGACAGTGTAAAACAATTCTGAATCAACACAAGATCAAACATTTGTAAATTGTCCAGAAGACTGACTTTCCGCTGAAAGAAATGTTTATTGAATCAGAATATTTTGCTTTTCAAAGCTACATAATTAATTTTAATAAGAGCACATAAAATGCATTTTAAACTGGAAAGTCTTTTCCTAAATGGCAGTGTGAATCAACATATTCCCACACAGTGTTTTGATTCGACAGTTCATCATTTTCCAAGGGAAAACAGTGCCTCAAAAATATTTGGCTGTGACAACTCTTTGTATTTAACTGCATTGATAAGAAACAATACAGTGGTTGTTCCTGTGGTTGTGCATGTGTGTCTGAAGAAATATGGAGACTGGAACAGCTCAGCCTGTGGAGGTAATAGCTCTGCATTCATCAGGGTTCAGTGATAGTTCCATGGGATCTTTATTTACTGAATCCTGCTAAAGATCTGGCTCACTAAATATGCAAGATAAAAGTATCTCAAACCTCTGTTGTACATAGGAGCTGATGACAGATGAGCTGCAGATTATTTGAGTGCTTTAATTATTCTTATCATTTGTCCACATTAACCTGTGGTTTCTGGAACTGCAGTTTGATTGAAATTCTTTGATTAAACAGATGACTTGACAAGACAAACGTTCCTAGCAGGTCTCTGAATCATGGTATGAAATTAGGAACCTTTTCCTTCTTCAGTTTTTGTTCATGTTTTGTCTACTACCCTCAGCCAGGTGGGTTTAGGATCACTCAGTAGGGACCTGAATATATATTGGAGCAGAACCTCTTAGGCAAGAAAGTGCAGCAGCAATATCTGTAAAAGGGAGAAAATGAAGTTGCATTGTGCATTGTAATTTTTTTTTAATCGGTGAAATACAAACTTCCTAGTCCCTTGTTTAACATCAAAAGAAAAATTTTAAAAAGTCAAGCAGAGGCCTTGATGAATACAAATGCTCAGTCTGTTCAGGCTGCATCTGAACAAAGTTGTCCAATTCCCTTTGTGTTGCTGTAATCAGGATTTGCCTGAAATGGAGGGAAATATGGGAAGAGGCAGGCAGTGTGAGAGGATTTGGAGTGGATGGTGAGGGATGCTCCAGCTTTGTGCCTTTGTAATTATGCTGTGAAATAATGCAGAGGGATAGTCTTAGGAGCAGATGTTTAAGGATATATTGGCACCACAGGAATCTAAGCCTGAATAGGATTTTCCTGACATGAGGCAGAATCCTTTGAAAACACCAGTGGACACAGATCTGTAGGCTGGTCTGCACTAGGTGTTTTGCCAGTGCAGTTGGTTAACAGCATAGGAAGAAGTTGTGCCACACCACTAGGACTCCTAATTTCAGCACAGACCAGCTGGTAAATAATTTGTTTTGCCTGGGTAACTGGCTTTACAGAGAGGATGAGGAAAGCTCTGCCAGCAACAAGTCCTCTTTTACCAGCCTCATTTACTTCATGAGGTTATTGCATAGGTTTAGTTTGGATATAGCTATGCCAAAAAGAGGTTTTGATGAAGCAAGAATTGTTTTTATTAAACACAAATACTAAACCAGATTCATCATCATTCTAACAGAGACAGTTAATGTGATTTGCTCCCTGTGCAGACCTTGGACAGACCTTCAGACAAGGTCCTCACTCTCAGATGGCACAAAGGTCCTGGATACTTCCCTGATCTCAGAGCATCATTTTGAGCATCAAGGCTTTTGCAGAGTCTGCAAGCTAGACTGCAAACTCATCAGCTCAGGGACGGTGTTTTAAAACCAAGGGGGAAGTTTGGTCCCCCACTGGGGTCATTGGACTGATTTAGTAAAAATAATCGTTCTTGTTGGAACAGGTTACGTAATGAGAAATCTGATCAGATTTGATCAGTGTACAGCTATATTTAAGTGACACAGTGATGTCAGACCACCAGTGCTGCTGATCAAATGTGCCATGTGGCCCATTTTTTACTTTTTCCTCCTAAAATTTATAGATGAAGGTTCCCCCACAGGAACAAAGAGCTTTCATTTTGCTCTGTTTGTCTGCTATTTCACTTGATGTAACAAGTTCCAGGTGAACAGGCAAAACGACTTTCACTCCCATGTTTTCTTTAGGTGCAACCATGTTTTAGCACTTACATCATCACAAGAAAGTGCTGACCATTTATCACCTCCAAGAGAAATGGGAATAAAAATTAAAGCAGCCTATGACCCAGTTTCCTAGCAATAGGCATCCCAATACCCCTTAGGACAAAGGTGATCACAGGGACAAAACCACACAAGGTTTGATTCGCGTCAGTGTTCCTGCACTGGGGGACTGCAATAACTGCTGAAATCGATATTGCTCTTCCTCTGTACAAACAGAGCCTTACCAGGATGAATTTCTGTCCTTGGAAACAAAGTGGCCATGGATTTACTCACCCAGTCTGTAGTCCTCTTAATTCTACTCATATGAGTAACTGTTCTTGGCAGGGGCATAATAGAGTCTACCCTTGTGGCCTGGAGAAATTATTATGCTTTTCCTGTAGAGCTATCTGCCTTCCTCCGCCCCCAGTTTCCACTGGAAACTGCCTTGTTTGTCACAGGTCAGCCCACATCACTGTGGCTCACCGGGGAAATGACAGTAATTCAAGTGCTTGGGTATGGATGTCGAGCTTTTCTCTCCCTGTTTCGTGGTGTGACTGATGTTACTTTGCCTTGCTTGAAGGCAGTGGTTAAGAGGGCAGGATGAGCAAAGCTGTGATTGCACGAGATGTAAATATACTCTGGCTATTTCATTGTTGATACCATTCCACGAGTGGTGTAAGAGTGCTTCAAAGTGGAACAAAGGGAAAGTGGGGATGAAGGAGGAGCAGGGAAGGCAGAAGAGAAAATGAGGTCAGAACACCAGTAGCTGCCCCTGGCAGTGTTTGACAGCCTCATCAAGAGCCAAGGACTAAAGTGATCTTGAAAATACTATCCCTAGATGGTAGAAGATGCTGAGAGTTGCTGGAGCAACAGCAGGATGTTTGCATTTTGTTGTCATTTCCATTTTATTTTTGCTGATGAAGAGAAGACCTCTGTTGTCTCCTCTACAAGTAGGAGTTACTCATGTGCTGTACTGGAGCCTTGGGAGTCTCTGAACTGTCTTTCCACAGCCTTTACTGGCACTAAATTATCATAAATATATACAATCAGGAAGAGAAAAGGATGAAGCTGGATATGGTTTCTTAGAGACACCAAGGAAAAAGGCTCAAGATGCGATCCCCCCTGCATTACAGAGTTGAGAGCAGATATCACTGGTTAATGCATGATGTTCAAAGAGGAGATAGGCCCAGGGGTTTTGCTTTGTAGGGCAAGCAGGTCCAATAAAGGATGGTGCTGGGGTGGTGTATCCATGCTCCAGCTGAGTTACAAATGCCCCGTGTAAGCCCCAAGGGCCACTCCTCCAAGCTCCCCACGCACCAGCTGGGACAAATGCAGACTACAGCTTGAGGGGAAGGGAGGGAAGAAAAATGGTAACATCCTATGGTTGCCCTGGAGTGTTTTAGTCCACTTCCGTTTTTTCTCTTTTTCTCTTCCATCCCCAGCATCACTTAACTAAAGTTGTGGGTTTAAATCCGTGTAATTTACTCTTGCTTGGAGACACACGTTGGTGTTTTAATGTACCTTACTCGGTTTGATCATAAGTCAATTAGGAGCAGGTGGAAACTAAACTGATTCCGTCGCTCTTAACCAGGGTTCGTATCAGCTTAACTAAATTAGTTTAATTAAATCAAGCACTCCTGCATTCCTCAGTGCTCAAAAACAGTGCCTGTGCTTGTGCATGTGTAACGCCGGAGGTGCACGTGCGCTGAATATGTATGACATCACGTGCAAGCAAATTTCTGAATAACAACCTGCATATCTGTCCAGGCATTTATAGGTTGTCAGTTACTCTGATGTTGTGTCTAATGGGGAGATGAAAATCCCCCTATAAATTCAGCTCACTGCTTTGGCGGCTTTGCTGACAGACTAGTAAACAATTTCTATGCAGAGTGCGATTTTCTAGTTTAGGAATGGAGCCACTTAGATTAGAACTCAGTGTTTTAGTGAGAAATGTCTAAAACGTTTACATAACCTATTTACATATGAATACAAACATTACAGGCTTTATATTAACAGCCCTTGTTGTTGCTCATTACTATGCATAGAAAAAGACATCAGCATTTCTAGTAGCATCTACAAAATTATAAATATGTGATAGAGTAATTACTGATTTGGAAATCCAAATTATATTAAAATGATTGTAGCATCTGTGTCTCCAAAAACCTCTCCATTTGTCAATTCTAATCTTCTATTGCTTAGGCAATAAACATGAGTCTGATGCCTATTTACACAGTTTTGTATGAATCCCACCCGCCCCTTGAAATTTAAAAAGAAAGTGGAGGAAGGAATGGTTTGATATCAAGGTACCTGAAGTTGGTCCATAGCTGTTTCTTTCACATTTTCTTTACCCTGCACACACAAAAATAGGAGAATTGATGATAGAAGCAGCCAGGAGCTGCCAGAAAGATCATTCTGAAGCTGATGAGATTCTGCCAAGGAAGTTCCTTCCAGAAAACAAAGGGATCTGTTCCGGGCTGATCCTTTATGGTTTTTACTGCAGCCCTACTTGAGTCAAATGGTTATGAAGGGACTCCTGTAAGCCAGGGAAGCATTTGGTGTGCTCCATAGCATGAGTGAGCACAAGTCAAGCCTTTCTGTGGTGACTATGATGCAAAGTAGAAACCAGGCAGAGCTTCTGATGCCCTTCATTGTAACAGAGTTTTACTTCCAGAAGAGACCCTGTGGATCTCAGCAGGTTTGGGCAGCAGATTTCCCAGGCCAGTAAATAGTTATAAAAATAGTATGTTTTTTTCATCTGTGTCTCTTAACAGACTTTGGAGGGAGGTCAGTGTCATTCTTCCAGTGGTGCAGAAGAGCAGAGATGTCCCCTATAAGGTCACTGTGCCTCACAACAGAAATCTCAGTGTGAGCTCCTTCACCACTCCCTGTCTGGGCTTTCGGCCACCAGAAGACACCACTCAAGGGAATTTATTCATGGCTGATAACTGTGGTTGTTTGTAGGAGTCTCTCCTTCCAGATTTTTCGGTCCTGGACTAGAATTCTGGCAGGGGGAGTCAGTGGGAGATGATTTGCCCTGAAATAATGTGCGCCCTAGGCAGAGCAGTTGCTGATGTCATGGGTGCTTGGATAAGCTGGGCAGGGATTGACATTGTCATGCTGACCTTTAAGAAGGTCTCTGGGAACTGGTCCATGTTTTTTCCCCTTGCTTGATGATGGGGAGTGAATGCTTCACCTGAAGTGGTATGTTTTCCCTGGCACACGTCTTGGTTTTAGCTGAGCCATCCATGATTCCCCCTGTGGCTTTAATTACGGCACTGCCTCTAGTTGTCATCTCTCTTTACACCTTCTACTTACGCCACACAGGGATTTAAAGGCTTGTGTATGCATAGTAACGGTTCCACGAGATGAAGTGCTGCTGTATAAATAAAGCATTCATCACACCTGCAAGGGAGGTTTGAATGAAATCCCACATAGTTGTACTGCATGAGCAATGGAAGATCAGAAATGACAAATGGGTTGACAAATGGTGTGCAGTGCATAAATAGCATTATTTGTTTGCTCAGTCGTGTCGGAGTGAGTGAGATGAGGCTTGCTGGTGTTTTGAGAGAGTTGTCAGAGCATTTGTAAAGGCAGAGGCTGCAGGATCAAGCCCCAGCCCCTGGCATTAACAGGTGGGTAGCCATTAGCTGGAAAACCAGTGTCTTTCTTCCTAGGCTGCATGGTTGCTGGGAACGACACATAGGATGAGCCTGGTTAGGGCAGAGGAAATTTCCTAGCTGGTCAGTGTTTTAGGATTTGCCTGGCAATCTGTTCCCACTGAACTCTCTCAGCCCTGTCTATATGTCTGCACTGGATAATTCAGTACAATGAGGGGCATTGGCTGTTTATACATGACACTTCAAAAAGCCTGGACTAAGATAAAGTCTGTAAAAAGCACAGATGAGGAAAAGCCTCATCTTCTCAACATTTAGAAGGGAATTAACTTTTGATAGATGCAGTGAGAAAAAAGAATTTGGATGCCACCTGTGTCTTAGAAGCAATTCTTGTTTACACTAACAAAGAGAATAAAATGCAGTCACTCACCTGTTATTTTACTGCATTCACAGTTATTGATAGTGAATATATGGAGAGTTCTGTTGACCCCAAAGGTGAGTGGAGATGTGAAATTAGATCCAGTTCTTTCAGATTCATGGAACAAAATCTGTGGTAGTGAATTACTGCAGAGAGCAGGGACAAAGTAGCTGCAAGCTTCATCAGACCGGTGTGCTTGGCACTAATGGTC
This sequence comes from Drymodes brunneopygia, assembly GCA_013400955.1. Lineage (NCBI taxonomy): Eukaryota > Metazoa > Chordata > Aves > Passeriformes > Petroicidae > Drymodes > Drymodes brunneopygia. Next base: position 706,471 of record VZTZ01036314.1, read on the forward strand.
CTGACAGCGTGCAGACTTCAGAGCTTCTTGTGATTTTAGAGTCTGGGAGGTGTCATGGCATTATTAACAGCTGCTTGCTGTGAGTTGCTGAGCTGATGCAGGGGCCCCTGTGTCACGTGGCTGGGGGAATTGCTTCTTGGTGCGTGGCTGTCACCTCTGTGCCCATGCCTTTGTCTCCTGGAAAGAAAAGGGAGCTTTATAAATATAAATGTCAATAGGGCACATGTGGAACTGGATGTGTCAAAACATCCAGTAGCAACTTCAGGGTCACAAGCACCCAGCACAGAGTTCAGTAGGGCCAAAAGCCAGTTGGCAAGTTACCCTTGGCTGGGAAACACAGCATGAGTCGGTGTGTTCAGAAGTCATTTTCTGGTCATGATGCCAGTGCTGAAAAGCTGCTCGAGCCGTGGCCTCTGCTCAGCAAGGGACACTTTTTGGGTTTTCTCTCACTAGGGATAAATTTTCCCATTACCTCACCAAAGTTTGTCTGAGCATCCACAGTCAGTTCAGTGAAAGTCCAGAGAGTCTGGGCAGCTGGTAAGTGTTTTTGTCTGGCTCTTTGCAGTTCAAGTGCTTGCTTTCATTACTTGTACAAAGCTGAGGACAGATTTTTCTCCTCAAAACTGCATCTTTTGGTAAGTCAGAGCGGAGGAGCTGTTTGTGTGAGGGCAGGAGTAGGGCAAGACAAGCATTTTAGGAAGAGGGTGGTTAGGATGTAGCATGTGGCTGATAATCCTGTGGACAAGTTGGGCACAGTTACAGTAGATGAGTGTGGGTCACATGTATGGCATGGTCCTTTTTACACATCTTTTGCAATCCTTTAAAACCTTAATATTCAAGGGAGACTTTGGGTGGATGGTTTGGGGGAATCATTCTGGTGGCATGAACTGGTGAAACTCCTTACGTATTTTTTTTAGTACAGGCGTACCTTGATTGCGCACTCCTGCTACCCCGCTCAGACCCTGTCAATGTTCTGTGGTGCCTGTAAAGGACTGTTCACCCTCTGAATCTCCTAGGATGTGGATCGTGCCTGTGGGCTACTATAAGTCCAGCACCATTTTTGAGGGTTTTTTGTTTGGTTTGGTTTTGGTTTTTTTGTTTATTTGCTTGTTTGTTTGTTTGTTTGTTTTTTTTTGTTTGGTTCAGGGTTTTTTTGCTGTTGTTTTTAGGGTTTTTTTTGTTAGGATTTCTTTTCTTTTTTCCAGGAACAGGTTGCTTTTTCGCTTGCTGCAGTAAAGTGCATACTTGATGCCTTCCTCCTGGCAGTGCTGAAGCACTCATGACCTAGCCCATGATATGACTGGGAACAGACCATGCTGCTCAGGTGTACAGTAACTCTCCTAAGATAACAGGGCAGGTGTCAGAGGCTGTGGTCCTCTCCACCCTGGTGACAGAGAGAGCTATTGCACCCCAAGGAGCATAAATGCGTGAAAATAATCCTTCATCTTCTTATCCTTCAAGTGCAGGCAGGAGGAATGTGACAGTGGGAGCTATGCTCTCTTGGGAAACCCCACTGACAAATTTGAGGGCTTTGCATGGCAGAAAGAGTGCAGCTCCCCATCATAAAATGGAGAATTTTATTTGCTTTTATTAAGTAACAGAAGCTTAATTAAGTTTCTCCTGAATGTAATAAAACAATACAGCTGAATGTAGGTCAGTCCCAAGTAATTGTTTCACTGCTTTAGCAGCTGTTTAACTAATGCTCCAGTGTTAAATAGGAATGCTGATATTTTATTTCCTTTTTTTTTTTCTGTTTTAGAAGGGGCTAAGTGGTCTCTTTCTCAGGGGACTGTGAGGTTAGCCTTGGCCCTTTGAACCTAATTAATCAATGGCAAGGCTCTTCCAGGGCTGGCTGTGGAATGCTCTTTAATTGCTCACTTGTGCAGTCATTTGTTTTGTTTAACCTGCGACGGATTAAACTCGGTTATAAAGGTCCCTGCTTCTGTTGTAGCACAACTCCAGCCATGCAACAGCAGGCTCTCGGCTTGGTTCCTGACCCCCACCCCGGGGATGGAGCAGGGAGAACAGCAGGGACAGCTCTCTCTCCCTGCTCCCCCTCTCCACACTGGACACACTGGTGTTTTTGTGGGTCCCCCCATCACTGCCAGCGAGCTTCCCAGGGTGTGCCCTTGGCAAAGGGAGTGTCATTAGCTGTTAATATAACCCAGGAATTCTCCAGATATCTCCCTCGCTTTCTTTCATTAAATGTGAAACTTTAGAGACAGAAACTGTAATGATTTTCAGTGTGTGTGTGTGTGTAATCCTGTATGCTCTGCTGGGACCCCTCTGGCATCCCATGTCTCCAAACAGCTGTCAGGCAGCTCAGGTTCTTCTCCAAACTGCCAGTCTCCAAAAATATTTCCTTCTCTTCTCAAGTATGGAATTTCGCCCTTGAGTCAGAGGGTCTGTGCACAGCAATGGCAGGTTTTGGTGACAAAGTTAAAGCTGCCCAAAACATTAGGGCCAGAAATGAAATCTTTTAAACCAGTTGGGGTGGTGACCAGGGCTGTGAATTTCCAGGCTACAGTGAGTCTCTGCTTTCTCTTCCAGCCCCACTGAATTGTTTGGAGACATTGTGTTTCTTGTAATGCTTGCCATTAACATTCAAAAGAAAGCTAGATCATTTTAACATGTTTCAAAAAGGGATGTTAAAATTTATCTTCCTTTTTATTAGATCCACTGCAGCAAGGCACCCAGTGGCTTTAGAAATGTAAGTAATGAAAAGCAGAGAACAAATGTTAACTATAGAAATGATTTATGGAGACATCTGATGAATTTATCCTGCATCTTTACCCTTTCATCCATCTCCCTGGACTTCAGCTAGTATGTCTGAGCAGCATCAGTCACATATTTTAAAGCTGACTTGCGAGAGACATGCTCCATGCTCTGGAATGTGGATTTCCCAGTTTTTGCCCCACCTAAGGCTCCCATACAGTCCTGTGCAGGCTTCTTTTTGGTTTTTTTTTATTTTATTCTTCTCCTACAAAGCACTCTGGGTTGGATTACCAAAACAGGCACTCTGTGACACAGCCTGCTGCCTGAAAAATGCTTAATAGCTGTCAGCCTCAACTGCTCCCCATGAGAATTGAGGAGTCCCAGGCCATGCTCGAACAGCTGGGCCTTTTTGTAGCTCCTCTAGGAGGAATTGAGCTCTTTGGAAGAATCCAGCCCTGGTGGGAGCAGAGGCTTTCTGGAAAACTTAGCCTTTGAGTTTAGCTTCCTCAAAGGAAGCTGTCTTACGTACAGTGAGTTTAATTCTTCAATTCTCAGGTGGGCTCTGTATTATGAAACAGTGAATCCTCTACTAACAAAGTATTCTCCCTATTGTCACAAAGAAGGCTTGAGGTTTTGCAGAAGCCCTGTTCCTCTGTTCCTACCAGCTGTTGTCCTGCAGATGTTCAAAGGCCCTTTTCCTATCAGGCTTTTTCTCAAAGGAGCTTTTTTAGCCAAATCTCTTTTTTCTAAGCATATGTTTTAAAGTTGGATAAGGTATGTCATGAACAAGTAGTGTCCCTTTCAGGATGGTGACCAGAGGGTGAAGAAGGAGACAAGTTGGTGGGCATATATAGCTGATAAGAGATAGATAGATAGATAGACAGATGTGCTGAAGATTGCCCTGGGGGAAGGAAAAGTGTGGAAGGAATGTGGGGGTGAGAGGGTAGAGGTGTGTGATCAGACTTCCCCAGCTTAGTGGTGAGCACAGTGTAAGAAACCCTCTCTGGAGCTGCTGAGAGGGAAATGCTTCCTTCCATCCCTTCCTGTGTTGCTGCATGCAGCCACAGAATGTTCAGTGCTATGTTTAGACATTTTGAGCAACTTCACAGTGGCAGTTTCAATACATTTGATATTTGGCTTTTTTTCCCCCCTTACCATTTGCTTCTGAATATGCTTTGGTTGGGAGTATGGAGCTGGGAAGCGTATGAAGGTTTTGTGACACTGTGATTTCTCTGGAGCTTTAGAATCAAAGCGGAGACTTCCTTTATTCAAGCTTTGGGCTGAAGATCAAAGAGGCAGCATTGGTTGTGTTGGAATAAAATAAAAAAAGAAATCAGTTTTGAATATTGAATAACATTCTTAGTTCATTTCAGGATTATTTTTTGAGAAAATTTGGTTTGTTTCTGATTATTATTATTTGTCTTGCTTTAATGCCTGAGGCATAGAGAGGGCCAAGGCTCCTTTGCACGAGGTGCTGTACAAAAACCAGGGAGCCATGAACAGATGTTGTATTAATGGCACACGATATGGCAGGCTGTTTGAGGCTGTTTGTTTACTCACCAATATTATCTTTTTGTCTGAGCTGCTTTAGCCATGGTGCTAAAGTCACAGCCTGTCCCATGCTGATCCTGTGTTTCATTTGGTCAGGAAGCTTAGTGTGCCCTGCTGCCTCCCTCCTCCACCACCAAGAGGCTGAGGGCCAATTGCCACCTTAATTAAAATCTATGGACCTTTTCTTAAAAATCAGCTCAGTATCATGCTATTGGCCAGAGCAATGAAGGGAGATGTTGCTCTGGGTTATGGAAGCAGTACTGCCCGGGTGCCTTTGGTTCACTCTTTAGTTCATCAGGGAGTTGCCCAGCCTTGACCTTCTGTGCTGTTTGGACGTGTTCATTTTTGTTTCATTCAGTTATTATGTCAAATTTGAGATGGAGTGCAGTACAAATTATTTTGGCCCCAAACCTTTCTTTAACCCTATTTGCAGAGGTGAAAGGCTAATATGTTAAACCTGCCAGCCCATGCATACAGATTACTTTGGCTCCTTTAGAGACAGTATTCTCTGATTTCAGTTTTATCTTGTGCAGGAACTGTTGAGTGACTGGAATGCAGGTCCTGGGTGGTGGCAGTAAATGGCAGCAGTAACGTGACAAGTAGCAAAGAGGGGTGCAGTGAAAGTAATACTGGATTTTCCTTTGAAAACAGGGCGGAATATTTATTTATGATTTTTTTGTTAATATGTTTTAAATGTTTCTAAATGTTCGTGTTCAAATTTACTTTCTGCTTAGCCAGTGCTGAGCAGCAGGCTTGTACCTCTCAGTGCTAGAGGGCTGCAGCACCTTGGTGTCAGGCACAGCATCACTCCCTGTGCTTCAGGCTCAGTGGACAGGCAGGAAATGGTAGCTGAGGGTCTGAACACACTTCAGGGCTGTTGTAGAGAAAATAGCCCATTGCAACTTGCCCTGGCTGTCACACCTCTGGGTAGTTGCACTGAAGAAGGAAAAAATGGGCTTTAACTCACATTGAATTGTGTTAAAATGGCAATGAAGACAAAGTATTGCGGAGTGCCAGCTGAAATTCAGCCCAGATCTCCTCTAGCCTTTAATTTGACCTCCTAGCCCAAATTAAAAACCAGATTGTTTTCTGTTCACAATTATTTTAACTAGTGCTAAGTCTGGCTAAACCGATGAGCTTTTTATTGGTTGGTTTGTTTTAGGTGTTTGCTCCCCTTTCCAGATACCCCGACAGTGTTTTGTAAAGTGGTTTTTTATTAGGCTGCTACAGAAGTTTATGGAGCTGGAAAAAGTAGAGTACCTGTAAAAGGGCAGATGCAGTTCTTTAAAAGATGAGCTTTACAGGCTTAAGGCCTGGCTGGTGTGGTGTTTAGCCCTGAGGACCATCCAGTAATGTTAGCCTGCACTGCAAACCTGGCTTTGCTTGTGTCCCAAGCTCCCCACAGCTGGAGCAATGCTGTGCCTGCTTGAGGTGTGCTCAGTGCAGATCTGTTTTCCATGCTGACCCAAACTTTTTGTCCAAATGCACCCATGGCTTGGGCAGATTGTAGCTCTGTTGTTCTTGATCTAAGGATGAGAGTCCCTCTCAGCAGGCTTGCATTCATGTTTCCTGTAGCTGCAGGGGTGCTGCACCCTGGCACATCGGCACAGGGCCCTTGGCAGGCTCACCTGCTGCCCTACACATTCATTGCCCTTGGGGATTCCACCTCCCCTCCTCACTGTGCTGATTGCAAGGAGATGGGGCAAAAGAAATCCAAGGAAACTATAGAATGTCAGAGACATCCCATGACGAAGCACAGAAGAAAAAGCTTTTGTTGCTTGGGGGATCTCTTGTTTGGAGGCCGATGATGAATCACATCATCCTTGCTGGCAGGGATTGCCCTAGACCTCAAATTTCTGGCCTGGAGGGAGTCCCTGGCAGCTGAGCAGATACACCATGTTCAGGGGTGCCCCAAATTCCTATTAAAACTCTTAAATCTCATGAATTTGCTGTTAAATGCCTCTTGTTAAATTTTAAGGGCCTTATCAGTGAGTTGAAACAGTGCAATTACTTTTTTGTTTTTTACTGCGTAAAACTGGTATTTAATTTATTTTCAGGACCTGTTTTACTTCTTGCCCCCAGGCTCTCCGTAACATATCAAGGTAGTCCCTTCAGTGACCTTTACAGCTCATATTTGGTTTGGCTCTGCAAAATTTTCTGGTGTTTTGCTGGCTGGGGTTTTGGGGTGGTTTTGGTGGCTTGTTTTTCTTCAATTTTCCTTTGTTCAATATAAAAAAATAACAAGGGGAATGAAATAGGTTGGAGCTATGGAAAGAGGACTCCTTTTCCCATCCAACTTGGTAAGATTTTACAATAATCAGAGCAGTTTAAATGTATCTCGTTGGCATATCTGCACAGAGGCACTCGGTGAGGCTGCAATTAGAGTGCTCTGCCTCATCTTGTATTAGTTTGAGCACATAAGAAGCAGCCTATCTGACAGCTCCAGCACCTGGATAATTAAAACCCGTCAATAAAACAACAAAATGCACTGTGCAGTGGGACTCGTCTGTGCTAGCATTAAACACCGCAGATAATTATATCGCAGCAGAGGTTGGGAAGCCGGCCTCTCAGTGCTCTGAAAGATCAATAAAGAGGCCCATTCATAATGAAAAAAATGCTAGTGAAACTGGATTTTCATCTCCCTGTCATTAGATGCTTTGCTTTTAAGGTTTTGAAGAGGCAGAAAGAGATTCTGTTGAGGAATTCTTTGTTTCTGGAAGCTAAACAGGTGGAGGATTTAGCTTTTTGTGCAGCACATTACTGAGAGCAAATGTGCTGAACCAAAGTCTGTTCTCGGGGCTTGCAGTTCTATTCTCCCCTCTCCACTGCCTCCCTTCTCTGCTTGCCTATTTTTTTTTTCCTCCTTTCCCCCTTATTTGCAACGTGAGCTCCACTCCTGTGTGAAATTTTTCTTTGCTTCCTGTTTACTTTCTCCAGGGCATTATATATATATATATTTATTTTTTTTTTTCCTCTTGGCTCTTCCTAAAGGGTTGATTTGGAAATATCATATATTGACAGGGGAAAACACACTCCTGGCTGACTTATTTGCTGTGACAGACTCTTTCTTAAAGCACTCATCCAGAGAAGAGATTTTTGTGTTCCAGGGAAGGAAAAGGATGTCTTGCAGCATGCCATGAAGGATAATGAATTAAGTCTGTCTGTTACTGTAAAACCATTAGAAAAGCATAATAGACCTTGAGAAAGAGGCTTAGATATTGATGTCTTGGCTATATTAGCATGCCTGGGCACACGATGGCTGCCTTGTCTTTGCAGAGAAAAAGGAAGTCTGTGTAAAATAAATGTTTCAGCTGAGGGCAGAGAGAAAAAGTGCCTTGTTTTTTTGGCCGCCAGTGCTCATGAACACAGGTGAGTGGTTTGGTTGTCACACATGGGCATTGAGAATCCCTTGTTGGAAGCTGCTCTAGGTGGAGGGTAGCACCAGCTGTGAACAGGGTGTGTTAGCAGAGCATGGACTGCTGGATTATGGCAGCTCAGTACGTGCTGTACAAATCTGAGTTAATGGATGGGAAGTTTTCCCATCTTTAGGGTATTTAACACCCTGCTTTGGACTCTGACAGTCTGTGGATTCAGAGGAGGCAGGTGCCTTCCCCATTTGTGTTAGTTTCAGCTATGCCCTGTTCACAGGTGCTTCTGGTGCTGCAGAAATTGTTGCTTCATCTCTGAAGGGCTTTTCTCTGGGGGATAAGGAGAAGGAGGGTGTGTTGGGATGAAATTGATGTTTGAGCCTCTAGGCTTGGTGTGGAGCTGTGTGTGGATTCTGCTTGCTCTTCTCCTGATGTCCCTAGCACAACAGGTGCCTGCCTTCATGGTTTGGGCACCTGGGTTTGTTTTCTGGTCCCCTCCCAGATGGGGAGCTGGGGGACTTGCTGTTATTGCACCTGCGATGATTAATGCTGAAAGGCTTTTGTTTGGGATTGATCTTTTACTTTGTGCTGCCTTTGCATTTTCGTTCTGGCAAACATATTGCCCCAGACATGTCTAGCCTGATGTTGTTGACATATCTATTCTGTTAAAGTTTCTGGAAAGGCCTAAAATAAACTGCCAAACTATTATTTTGTTCCTTTCTTTGTCTCTTGCTAAATATATTAACAATGTCAGCATTGAAAAAAAAAAATAAAGATATCACAGCAGGAATAAGCAGCTGTTTATGTCTAAAGTACTTCTGCTTCACTATCACAAGATGACCTTGTCACTTAAAAATCATAAAAATGTTTTTCAGGGAGAAGAAATAGAAGTCTGCTGAAGGGAAGTGAAGTTTTGGTGTTGTTTTTAGTTAAAAGTCTGAACAGAGAGTTGTAGGCAGAGTTGAGCCCTGCAGCTGGTCCTGAACTCAAATGTTTCCTTCAGTCTCACTGCTATAAATGCAAAACAAATGCCATATGAAATATTATTCCTGTTTCACATTAAAACTCCTGAAAGTCGTTTTCCACTGGAACTGGGAGAAGTTCTGCAAAAATAATCCATGTTTTCTGTTACACTGTATTTGTTACACTGGATTTACACCTTGCTTGTAGCTTAAATACTTTTCCATGTATCCAGGCAGAAAGACAAAATGGGACTCTTAACAAGTAGGAATAAATGCAGCTAGAAAGAATGCATGGGAAACCTCTTTTTTTTTTTTTCCTTTCTTTCTTTTTTTTTCCTTGTACTTTTTTTAAATCTTGTAACTGCAAAAATTTACACTTTTCCCAGTAGGGTGATTTTTCCTCTCCAAAGCATATATGTGAATAACATGAACTTTATCTCATATGTTTATGAGATGATGGATGCTTAAAGGCTGTCAAGTACCTTGGACTGACTTTTAGGAGGATTTGGAGTGTTACCTCTTCCTGAACATCCAGGAGCAGACAGGAATTGGCGCCTCAAGTTGGGCTGAAAATGCTGATCTTGGGTTGTGCTTTGGTTTCTGGTCTCTTGGTTGGTCTTGGTGCACTGTGTGGACACTCTTGGTTCAGGGAAAGAGTCCACAAATCCCAGCAGCAGTTATGGAGGTGGCCCAAGACATGCAGAGAGCCTTTGAGTAGCAGTGTCTTTATTTATGTGCCCACCTTGCACTTCAGGGCAGCACAGGGAGTGGGGGGTGATGGCAGGTAGAAATAAGGACTGCAAAATGAAAAAAACCAACACACACACAAAAAGATGGCCATAAATGTCTTGTCAGGTTTTGTGATAAATGACAGCAAGGTGAACTAAAACCATTTGAGGAGTCGCTTTAATTCTCCCGTGTCTCCAGAACATCTGCCTTTAAAATGTTGGACAAACTAATAAAATGGAAGCTGTTTTTTTAATAGCACAAAATTGTCTATCTGGTCCCCTAAATTCCCAGATTTCTCCCACAATTCTCTTGTTTGCTTGGCATCAGAGCATATGGCGAATGAGGAAATACCCCAAGAGATCAGGGATTTCTTGGAAAGTTGTGGCATGAGGGCAGTGCAGGGGAAAGAAAAGTGGTTGTCTTTGAAGGAGCTGATGAATCAGTGCTACAAATAAGAGGTGCTTGTGTAAAGGCAGTAATAAGATTAATATGAGGGTGGGGAAGAGTGGCTGTAGTTTTCTGGGGTACAGTTATGCTAAAGCCAGCAATGCAAGCAGTTCCTGCACTATTGGAGAGGAATCCAGCATGATGCAGAGCTGCTGTTCCTACTGTATAGCTCAGGGAGCTGGGTGGTGTTTCTGTGATTGCCCAGAAGAGGAGACAGATTCATGGTCGGGCTGGTGTACTGCTGGTTCTCACAGCAAATTGTACCTCCAGTAGTTAGCAAAGATCTTCCTTCAAAAAAAGAGTAAAAAATTCAAAGAAAAAAGAAGGCAGGGGGAGTGGGGTGGAGTGGGCAGTGGACAGGACATGACAGAAAAAAAAACAAGACAAAAAAAAAAGATTCCTTGCTGCACTTGCTGGAAAGGTCAATACCCAGCACTGAGCCTCACAACTTGCAGGAGTTTGGAGCAAGTGTTACCAAGACCCAGGTGCCAAGAAATCCCCAGATTCCATGTAAAATCCTGTGATTTACAAGGAAGAGCTCATGGCCTGGTTTGCTGGAAATGGAGTAGGGCATGAATACATTATGGTTTTTCTCCCTGTCATTTTCAAGGCTACAGATTCATCATCTTTTACACATCTCCTTCCCTGTGTCACTTTTTGCATGTCACTTAGTGTCACCTGGGCCTTTAATCTGTCTGGAAAGAAATATGACAAAACTGAAGGGACCAAGAAGCTTTTGTAAAAGGGATAAAATGCATGAGCAAAAGCAGAGCAACCAGAGCTTAAATGATGAGTGTTTTTTGCCTCTTTCTCCCCTTAAAATTTCCATAGCCTGATGTCTGACAGTAATAGTTCATTGAACAGGCATTAGGTTTTTTCCTATGGTTTTTAGTGTAAATTGCCCTTATCTTTTAAGTGTGCTGGAATGAGAAACCTGCATATTTCACCCTGGGATGATAAAAGGAAGCTCAAAATGCCTAGTGCCAGATGCAGTTTTGCTGCCCATAGGAAAGGAGTGTGAAAAAGAGAGGAGGTTGAGTTCTTCCAGTTTTCATGTTGGAATTTTTTTTTTTTTAATATGAACCCTTTTTTAGTTAATTTTGTGAGGTATTGACTCCACATAATATTTGAGATTTTATTTGAGAGTTTTTCATTTGGTTTTCTGTGTTTCCTCCCCAAGGTGGCACTGATAATTTGATCTCACCTTCTTTGCAAGTTTCTTTCCTTGGTAGGCTTTGCCATCCCCCATTCCAGGAATGTGCAGAGGGGCTTCAGGATGTCCTAGAGTTGGGGGAAAAGCTTTTGCATTTCTGTGCATCCTACATTCCCCATTCAACCCCTTGTATCATGATGCTTTTAGTCTCTTTGGTGATATTGCAGAAGGTAGCATGCATTTGGGAAGGTTAAAACTAGTGTTCGCAGACAACTTTCTAGGCTGTGTGTTTTCACTTCTCTTTTATGTGTCCAAGTTCTTGCTTAAAAAAAGAACCACAAGGAAATGCTTGACCATTCAAAGGAAATGCTTCCTTGCAAACAGAAAGAAAGCACAACACAGATGAACCCTAAATGCATTTGTTCCTCCCCCCACCTCCAATTCCTCATAATTCTGGATCTTTACTCATGATTTTGAAAGGTATCTTTGATCCATTGCTGTTATTCTGTGTAATGTGGCCAGTGCTGTCCCTTCAGCCAGGAAGACTATTGATTACACCAGTGAAATTGCTTTTTGAAAGGCACATTGAGCCCAGGAAAGGATTTTTGTTGAAAGCGAAATTTTGGATGATGTTCAAAGCCTCTCCTGGAAAACTGCCCACTTGCATGGTCCAAGGTACCTGTGATATCCCAGCATGGGTGAGGGCAATTATCTTTTTTGTTGAGAAAATTGTTTTTCTGTATATATAATAAAACTAATCACTTGCTGTGATAACTGTTGTCTTTCAGCTAGAAAACACAAAAATGTCCCAGCCCTCTGGATTATCTGGTATCCACCAAAACAGCCTGATGAGCAAGCGTATCAGCTCTTATTAATCTTTCCATAAAATTGAAGAAATTATGGTGCTTAAGGCAGTCGCTAATGAATCAATTTTAATTTATAGGCTCAAATAAAATCCGCATTAAGGCTGACAAACTGTAGCCTCAGGTAAACACAAAACATTTCCTCTGCAGATGTAAATAAATTCTGTGCTGGATGTCACAGCTTCTGCCAGAAGAGCAGGGGAGGGTCAGGGGTCCCGTTTCACGTCAGAGGAGGCAGAATCCTAAAGAAAATAAATGCAGTTGTCTAGCCCTTAGGAGGTCTCTTTCTGGCCTGCAAAAGCAGAAAAACCAAAGACTAATTATATTTCTCTCTCTTTTTCCTTTTTTTTCTTTAAACAAACAAAGAAGCAGAGGATTTTTCTCTATAGAATCTCTGTTTGCTAAATGCTTTTGCACTACCAAATTACACTAAAATTGTACATTAGAGGTGCTTGTCCCATGAAATCAGGGTCAAATGTGGGTTTCTAGACATGCATAAGTCAATCACTCATGTGACTGAGAGTATATATGCCTCAGGAAGAGCATCATGCAGGACGCAACTTCTCTGTGTGTGCTCTTAACCTGAAAGAAGCTCACTGCAGCAGGCAGGGCCACTTCCTTCTGTGTGTCTTCTTCATGGAGAACAATGTTTGCTTTTTGGTGAAAGTACCTCATTTCAGGAGATGCATCCATACTGGGCAGAACAATGGAATGAAACATAGCCATTTGTGCCTAATGCAAAGATATTGTCTTGTGAATGGTCATACTGGGAAGTTCCCTAACAGGCCTTGTATGAAAAACATTATTTTGGTTTCTAGACAGCTCATTTGGTGTTTCCCCACCACCCCCGCCCCAAGTGTTGCTGTTTCTTGTCTTTGCTTTGGCTTAAACAGTATCATGCAAGATAACTGGTTTTGTGGGAACACTTTATAAAAATGTTGTAAAACATACTGCTATGCCTACTGTTAAACATACAATGATTATTTTTTGCTGCCGTTGTTGGTTTAGTGCTTGCATTTTGTTTGGTGAGGATGCTGGTATTAAAGAAATACCTCCTGGAGGGGCCAGTTGTGTCACCATGCTTCTTCTCTTTTGGCAATCACCTGATGAAGATGTTGGTATTTTCCATCAGCACTGCTGAGTTTCTCCAGCTGTTGCTGAAGTTGTGGCTCCTGCATCTTCATTCTTGTTGACACTGGAGGGGCCACTCAGCTTCTCGGCCTGTCCTTCTGTCTGCTCTGTTTTCTGACTCTCACCTCTCTTGCTTTGCAGATGCAGCAATCGGACCCAGTGTGCAGTTGTTGCTGGCCCTGATGTGTTTCCAGACCCGTGCCCCGGGACGTACAAGTACCTGGAAGTGCAGTACGAGTGTGTCCCTTACAGTATGTATCTTGATATATTTGCACTTGTTTTTACTAAATCAGTAGAGATTTATTGTGGAGATTGGGCCAACCTTGAGCTTGTCTCTCGTTGCCCAAGGGCAAGTAAAGCAGGCCATGTGCATCATATGAGACTGAGCTGATAAGAAATGAAAAATGGTTCTCAGTGTCAGGTTTGTGCTTACGTTAAAAACATCCTAATAATGGCCTGTGTTCTGCAGCATAACAGTGACACATCATCTTTTGGAAAACACTTGGGAAATCCCGTTAGAGAAAGCAGACCAAAGAAGTGAAGCACTATTGCTAGCTTACAGCTTCTCTTTACAGAGGTTTGTGCTTGTAATCATACAGCAGTGTGCTTTGACTGACCTATGTCCATGTAATTGGTGGCATTTGATAAGTGCCTTAAATACAGTATTGTGTCACCAAGGAGGTAGGAAGCTATTGTTTTGAGTAATTTGATGTTTGATGGTAGAAAAACACTAATTTATAAGCTTCCAAAGGTACGAAGGCAAATTACAGACAAGCCATTTAGACTAAAATTTTGAGGGTAGAAAGCCAGTCATCTGAGATGACAGCAACATGTGCCAAGTGGGAAATTCAGAGCTACAAAAAATTGTGTACCTGAGAATGTGCTTTCTGTAGAAACCAAAGTTGTTACATGCAGTTAAGGCCCTACTGCCAAGAAAGGGCGTACCTGAAAAAGGAAATAACAATGATAATACAAGGAGTGCACTTTTTATTAGTAGTGGTAGAGAGCTGAGTGGTGAATAACAGCACCACTTCCGGGTTTTTTGTTTGAGCAGGCCAAAGCTTATAGCACAGCTCTCAAAATAATAAAGCAGGTATGGGAATGGATGCTTTCAACCCACAGTGTTGTATTGAGAGAGCAGCAGGAGGCATCAATTTGCTGAAACCCAGAGTTTGGCTCGAGGACTAAGACTGTCCTCTTTGATGCCTCAAGCATGGGCTGCAGGCGAGCAGAGGTGGCTGAGCAATGACAGGCACCCTGTCCAGAGGGGAGGCAAGAGCTCACATCCCCTGGGATGGTCCCCATCTCTCGTGCAGGAGGAAGCCAACTGCCTGCTGCCACAGCCTGGAAACACGGTGTGGTGACACAAGACCACCTCTCTGAGTAAAGGGGACCTCTCTGTTGAGGGACTTGGAGACTCCGCTGGCAGGAGGGGCTCAGTGTGTCCATATTTGATTTTTCTAAACAAAAATGTGAAGCTTCTAAATGCAGCAGTGGAATACTTTTATGGGGTGAGCTATTAAACCCATGGAAAGACTGACATCACGGCTGCCCTATCAAGCAGAATATTCTCCAAATTATAATTTGGAATTATTCCACTCTAAATGAGGCCTTTCATTTCAGAAGCAACACTGTGCAGGGAAAGGGTTAGGGAAGATTGGTTTCAACTTATCACAGCAGGTTGTATTTCCTTGTGATTTATGATTTGCATGAGGGTATGCTGTTCCCTCCAGAGACTGGGCTGGTAAAGCAATAGTCATTACCTGGTACCCCTCCACAGCCTTTGTTGCACATAAAACAAAGAGGAATAGTGGTGCCTTGTGAGAAAGGTAATATGTCAGTATTACACCCCGAGGTGTTAATTGTCCCTGTGTACAAGATGTAGAATAACTCTTGTGAGAGGTTGCTCAGTACCAAATGTACAGTAGGGATTGAGTATTTTTTAATGATCTGAATGTAGGGAGGAAAAAGATGACAACTGACACGCTGCCTTTGCAATTAGGGCAGGAGCTTTGATGGCTGTTTCCTCCATTTCTTTATGAATCAAATATAGTTCCTCTGCAAGTAGAGTTATGGGGGGAAGACAAAGGGCAAGCACATGATGAAATAGGATCTGATCTCCTGAGGTTGTTGTTGTGTGTTACCTAGGAAACTTTGGATCAAATCTTCATGTGTAGTTATTCAATGTAGCACCAGTGAAATTGGTTGTGTTCAGGCAAACTGTGTCCCTTCATCTGCAGACATGGAGTGGGAAACCTAGAGCTCTATTTTATTCTTCTGCCTCAGTCTCTGCCTGGCTTTGTTACTGCCTCTATTTCTTCCCTCAGAATGGTCAGATTAACTTTGTAGGTGTCCCCTGCCTGGACCCCACGAGTGTCCCATAAATGATAGCCATTCAAGTGGTGGGGAAGGTGTCAGCTCTGGGCAAGTAGGTCAGCAAAGGCATGGCTGGACCAAATCCATGCTTGGTGGATAAAATCTGTTCATCCTTTTATTCCCTGTTGTTGTCAGAGGTCAATTCTTGTCTCTGAACCCACATGCCTCAGCCCCTGTGCACCCAGCCTTTGGTGAGTGGTGGGGTCTGCCTTATGGCTATCTCCTAAAGGAACATCTCAGTTGCATAATAAAGGAATTAATATTTCAGCAGGCAGTTGTACTTGTGTGCAGTTCCAACTTGCCTTTGTCTGGTTGGATGGGTTACTCCTTACAATTTCAAATAATTCTTTATGGACAGAGAGTGGGTTTACACAAGTATTGGCCAAGCAGCAGAAGGGAGGGAGAGAGTTTGGGAGTCATCCTTAACACATGTTGTTAGCACTGACCTTAGCCACTTGTGCTCATTATAGTGCCAGTGTATATGCTCCCCCAAAGAAAAAATATGGAAGATTTAAAACTCCATTCTTTAGTCTGCTTCTCTTGAGATACCATTTATTTATTAACTCTTCCACCACTAGCTCTTACGATTTTCAAGAGGAAAGCATCCCCCTTTCCTCTCAGATCGGGGAAATTCAAACCTCCTCTAACTTCAGTAGCTCATATATTGTAAAATGTCCTTTACATTACCCCACACACTGCATTCCTGCATGTTCACTAGAGATACCCCTGACAGGGAGAGTTTTATGAGGCTGCAGTTAGTCTCACCATGTGGACAAGATGAGATGATTATGTAGATAGCCCAGTCCTCTCCTCATATTCCTGATCCTATAGTTGCTTTATCTGGTGGCAGCAGCCTTCTACTAGAATGGACATCTGGGCTTCTTAAGTTGCCCTCTGACAATGAAAAGCAAGTGAAAAGCAGGTGATACCAGCAGGTAGAAAGATAGCAGGCCTAATCTGTCAGGCTTCAGTGGCATGAGTTGTCCTATTTTTCTGGTATCAGAAAAAGCCATTGAAATAATTTTGACTGTCTCAAAGCAGGCCTTAGCATGTGGCATGCATCTCTCTGACAGCCGCTTTAGATACTGCCCCTTTTCTTCTGAAATCCTTAAATTACTACTCCAGTTTGCTTAAATTGAATTTGTTTTTAATAATTACTGACCAAGAGAGCTTTTCTATGGTTTTCAACTGAATACGTGCTACTGCAAACCTGCAGTCTGCTATTGCCAAAGCTGTGGACATGTTTCATTGTGGAGAGGTGACTGAAACTGCATTTAAGATGTTTTGTGCTGTGTGTGAGTATGAGAAACCTGACATAGTGAGGGTCCCCTTGATCCAGTACTCTGTTGTTTCCTACCGCATTCCTTCCCTCTCCCCTTCTCTCTTTACAGAGCAGAGTTAAATGGGTAATGGGAACATTACAAATGGGTGGAGGTGGTTTTGTAAAGCTAGGTCAACACTCCCATTGCAGAAACACTTCACTATCATCTTCTGGTGCTTGTACAATCCTGTTGTCATGGTGCCAGTACATCTAGGAGTGTAATTTTTCTTATTTCACCTTTGTAATGTGCTAAGGGCCTTCCAGTTTTACTCATGAGCCAGTGCAGAAAGTAGATGAGTGATTTATCCAAAGCTGTGCATGAGAGCAGTGGCCAGCAAGAGAGCTCAGTTTTGCAGGGGGAGCAGTGGTGTTGGGCGAGCTGGCGAGCTCGTTGTCATTGTAATCAGACAGATCTTCTACCAATAACGTGATAAACCCAAACCCACGCTTTGGTTTTGCTAACGCTAATATTGCCTCTGTATGTACGTGGCACTTTTCAGCCCAAACCATCCATGTTTTAGTAGTTCTGCAGGTACTTCTGAGAAGGAGGAATAATAGTTGATGCTCCCTTTTGTCTCTCAAGCACATGTGCTCCGTGGGACATGGCAGTGGCACTCCAGATCAGAATGGAGAGATTTTCCCACATGTGAGCAACTATCGCCCACTGGCTTTGACTGAAATTTAGGGATTGTCTGCATTTAGTTTTTATTTGGATTCTGAAAATGGTATGAGTTGAAAGAACCAAATGTATTTTGGAATGCTTTTTTCTGTTCATTTCCCTGTAGAGATAACCTTAGAGGCTCCCAAGGATCCAGCACAATGTTGAAAGGAGGATTTAGGTATCTGAGTCGGATTTACCTTCAGTTTTTCCTGAGCTCCCAGTTCCCTTAGGTTCTATGTTTCGGAGGTCACAGAATAACTTGTGCACTGTTGTCCTTCAGAACCAGTCTATTTTTTTTAAATAGGGAATTAGAAAATATAAGCTATAGGGTAGGGCACAGTGGGAAAAGGGTTGTGACTCAATGAGAACAAGCCCGTTGCTGCCTTGATGGGAAGGATGGCAGCAGCAGGAGGGTGCCTTGGGCATGGCATGTCCCACTTTGAGGATAACTTGCCTCACACCCCAGCCACAAGTCTTCCATCAGCTTTTAATACTGGGGAGATGTGTTCAAGGGGTTATTTCTTACAAGGGAAAAATGCTCATGGCTTCCAAGGAAGGATAAATTGTTCTTTCTTTTCATTCTGGGTAAACGGGCTGATGTGAAGGCACCACATATCTCTGGTGCTTACAGAGAATTTCCTTCTTCTTTAATGCTAACAAGAGGAAGGGAAAAAAACTCCAAAAAAACTAAACACTTGAGCATGTTTCATCCTTTCTTTTCTTAGGACTTTTCTTCTTTTTAAACATGGAACCTGAAATCACATTTCCCAATTGCTGTAGTGATGGAAGAAAAGGTCATAGCCTTGCTAGAAATATTCCTTTTATTGCTGATAGAGTAGATGGGCTCACATATCAATAAAAGTGAGGGATGGTAAGTGTGATGTGGGAACAGAATTCAATAAAGTTTTATTGTATCACAAGTGGACTGAAGTGCATTTAAAAACATTAAATGAAGGCGCACAATATCTGCTCTGCTGGACCTTAGGGCCAGTGAATAGACAGATAATTGAATAATGACATTTTTAAGAGAATACAAGCACAAGAAAGCAAACCGATATTTTCATTGCTCTGAGATTGCTGGTGGAAAGGGAAAGAGAGGGGAGAAGATGGGACAAAATTGCAATCTGAAAACAATTTAATGAGACCACTTTTCCCAAGAATACAGTTCTTAATTATTTCTGGAGTGCTGTAAGGCCATTATGTGGCCTCTAGGCTTTCCCTCTGTGTTTTCTTGCTGTCTTCCTCATCAGTTGAGGAGCAGTGTTTGCCCACTGAGAGTTGTGCTGTGTTTTGTTAAACAAATGCACTTGTGGCATCTCTGCTTTTCTTTTGCCCTGGGTTTTCATGTTTGCTTTGTTTTTGTTTTTTCCCAAGAGCATTTGGTCCCCTGAGGCCCAGCAGGGAAAGTGGAAAGCGTTCTCAAGGGATTAAGCCTGACTGTTGGCGTTTTGGCCAGTAATGAGTGAATTCCCTCCTGAAGCCAGGCCTCCTTTGTTTTACTTGTTAAATATATTATTTGTGTGCATGGGCTGGGAAAAATAAGTAGAACCAAAGAAAAAACAAACAAAAACCCCTCCAAACATAAAACCCAACGGCAGACCTAACTACCCATTATGATTATTTCTGAGCAAAGAATCTTTGTCTCCTGCTGACAAATTGCCTTTCTTCCAATGCATACAATTTCCTGGGCATTGCAGTAGAAAAAAAAGCCTCTATTTTGTATTCACTGAAATTCCCAGCTTTGCTTGGTAGTTTGTTTTTTTTTTTTTAATCCACAGAGGCAGAAATAAGGAATGTATTGCTTCCCTTATCAGTCTTCTTTTACTGTGTGTTTGTGGGGAGAGTGCACCTACACAACAGCCCATTGGAAAGCACTCTGTTAAAATAACCTAATATTATGGGCCTTTGCAAACCTGCAAGCTGACCTGTCTGCATAGTTGTGTGCATAATGTTCAAGAGGAGGAGGAGGAAAGCTAAGAGCTAGGGAAATGAAGGTATTTGAAAACTTGAAGTAGCCTCACACGAAGGGACATGAACATTTTTGTAAGGCACAGTGAAATAAATGGCAGCATGGTTAATTTTTGAATATGAGTTTGGCTTAAAATAAGGAAATTAGGTATTTTCCAGTTGTCTGTAATGCATACTGGTTTGAAGGTCTGCTGTCAGCAGGTAGAGTATAGATTTTCTTGTGGGGAGAAGTTAGATAAATGTTAGGCAATCTCCATTGTAGGAAGGCCATCACTACCTGCTGCATCCCTTATTTCCAGCATGCTTCTGTGAAAAGCCAGCTCCTGCTGGCTCCTGTTATCTCTGTCCTTTCCTCTAGGGTGTGGGACACTTCATCACGTCTTCCACCCATGCCAGTATGAGCCTTTGTGCAAAAAGTATTTTGTTTTCTTGTTCTTTTCTGGGTGTTCAGATGATTACCTCCTGAACCAGCTCACCACTCCCTGGTCCCAGGCTTAAAGTATTGAAATGCCTCCATGCACTGATGGATTCTGTCTTTACTAAGTGCATTGGTTCTGGAAATCTCCATGAATGACAGGTTTTGCTCCCATATGTCCTGGAGTTGCACAAGCTGTCTTTATCAGAAAAGTCACCACAGTGCTGTGCTCAGCTCTGTTAGGTCTGCAGTGGATGAGAGTTGGAGTGTGTTACAGCCTGGGCAACCTATGAACTTGTCAGATGATCATGGGATGTTTGATTGCAGATTTGTTGATACTTTTATTATAGTTTAAAGCTCGTACAGCTGGGAGAAGTTTGTTTTTTGGTTCTTTTGGGTTTTTTTGGAAGAATATAAAAAGGTTTCTGTGGTAGAGGACAAGAGGCAAAATTCACATCTCTCTCCCCACCATCACCTCACTCTCAGAAAATTTGCAGTGTGGAGATCCAGACTTTAAATAAGTCAAAGAATTTAGTGTAGGTCTGTTATGTGTTTCTCACATAGGCTGTTTTTCTTGATATAGAGCCCTGTCAGTTCTCCTGAGGGCCTCTATAATTGGTTTATTATGGGAGTTGAAGGTGGAAAACTGTGATGCCTAGTGCAAGTTATTTTATGAAGATTATGAATATAAGGGGGTAACTTAATTCCTTGTGTGACTTCTATGCACTATTTATTCCTTTCCAGTCCTGACCCACAGCAGCTGAATTTTTGGTGAGAAAGTGTATGGGTTTGGTTGGAGTCTTCTCATTTAAACTAAAAGGTGCTTAAAATCTTTCAGTCTGTTGCCTGACTGCCTTTGGCCTTTGAGTCTGAATCAAAGGTCATTAAGTTGCAGGCAGACTTTCTTTCAGTGTCAGCAAACTTTGGGTCAGGTTCCTGGAAATCTGAGGCTGTCTGAATTCATTAGCTTTTTTCAAGAAACACATCTTTGTCACCCCCATTTCTAGCATAATAAATAACTGATATTGTCTCAGCCAAAAAGGGAATTGTAAGCAACATTGCATACAAAGAAGAGTGAAAATATAGGATATTCTTCAATAAAGTAATAGGCTGCAGTCCCCCCACCTTGACAGCTGATGGTTCCACTTCTAAATGGCGACACATCTTTGTAGTGTCTGAAATAGATTTGTGTTGCCTTAATAAAGACATTGACAAACTACAGCAGCCCAACCCCTGCAAACGCTTTTCTGGAGCACCAATGGGAAGAACCCACAGGCTTTAGGTCATTTGTACCAAGCTGTATTTTTCAACTCTTTCTGACATGACACTTCTAGATATTTGCCACCAATTTGCTGTCTAAACATGACACCATGCTTCCCAATTGTCTCGGAACAATTCTGTCATCGTTAGGAGGAATATATTTTGTCCCATCTTTAATAACTTATTGCCTAAATTGTGCTATTATGCCAAGCACCCTCTAGAGACATTGATATGGATTTCATATGTTTTATAACGGATCTTTGTGGAAATAATATTTACATTTCCAGGTTTTATTCCTATTTTCCTTTGATTTCTCTTACAAGAAGTATTGCAAAGGTTTCCTTCATTGGTGCAAGCAGTGTAAGGAGATTAAGACCATCCTTGCCAGGTGCTATTATAAATCCACAAAAGAAATGAAATACATTTATTGGGTTTTATTCTGGCCAATAGGGAGAACAGAATATGTGTATCCAGTGGCTAAGTTGAGGATTGAAGTTCATTTCTTCTAGCACATGAGGGAGGAGGAGGGAGGGGGGAAATTTGAGTATATTAAGGCAAATCCCTTTAGTGTGTGAAATATGAAAACGCATCTTTCCAGATCTAAAAATACAACTTTGTTGAGTTCCTTTATATTAAAAGGGCTCCCAGGAAGAGAGCCAAATACATCTGAATGTATTACTTCTTTCCCTCATTTCCTCCACTTTTCTTCCTAACAACATTTCCAGTCAACTTTTAACAATATAGGCCTGCATGAAACCACAGTAGTTGTATGCACCTCAAAGTTTGGCAAAGGAGACAAACATAGACTGCACAGTATTTGATTTTTATTCGCTTCTGCTTCCAAGAGGAGTAAAAATGGGAGGAATTGTGGAAGACTTAGACAGAGGGGCCCTCCCCAGGGTATCCTTTTGAAAAACAAGCAAAATACCAAACAAAATCCTGCAACTTATTTCTAGAATTTTCTTATCTAAAAATAGTCATGGCATGTCATTTACCTGGGCTGATGGCCAGACTATGCAGAAATGTTAAGGGTTTTTTGAGGTGTCTTTTTTTCTTTTTTTTT